>WWET01003574.1:113490-123908 GCA_011038615.1 Limnodynastes dumerilii
GTTATGATCGGTTGCAGGATGTAAAAGGGGGTGTCTGGGCAACTGGAATCCCCCCCTGGGTGCGCCACTGTCCCCCCCCCCTCTCTCTCCCTTTCTCTATCCCCCTCTCTCTCTATTTCTCTCTCTCTGCCCTCTCTTTCTCCACCCCCCCTCTCTCTTTACTGTATTCTGCCCCTCTCTTCCGTACTCTCTCCTTTACTCTCTTTCCTCCACTCTCGCTCTCCTCTCTTTAAACACACACACACCCATTCTCTCTCTCCTCCCTTTCCCTTCTCTATCTCTCCTCTGCTCTCTCTCCCTTTCCTATATTCTATCCATCTCTCCCCTACTCTCTTCTCTGAGCTCTCTCTTTCGCCCACATTGCGCATCCTCGCCCGTATGGAGTGTTGTCACGCCTTGACGTATGGATCAGAGAACATACGGATGTGATCCGTAGATGCGAATACACATGTACCCGCACCAACTTCTCCGGTCCCCTCCACCACCCTGTCTCCATTTTATGTCACCATGCATATTTTCCCTCTTAAGGCGGAAAATACACACAGAGAATGCTTTCCCCCTCCCTCTCCGGCTAATCTACATCCCCCCCTTCCATTTCTAACTATAACCTCCCCATGGCGGCATTAGCACGCCCCCTTCTGAATAAACTACTCCGTGAATCTACGTACCTAAGTGCTACGTAGATTGCTTAAATGACCTACTACGCATGCACAGTACGTCATTAGGGAAAAGACTGTGCTTAAGAAGCAGCTGCTTGTTAAGTCCTCTATCTGGCTTTCCTCTATTCCTCTAACCAATGATCTCTTTAGCTATAACTGTTGGTTATTTTAGGCTTTAAGCATTCGTGTTTTTCAACCTTCTTCGGTCTTGTCACAATGGACAGTGCAGACTAAAGAAAAACAGAGCGTAGACAAGCCTATTGACTTGCAGCTCTGAGAATCCACTGATGGCCATCAATATCCATTACAAAGACACCAGTGTGAGCCACTCCTTGCTAATCAAAGACCATTATCCCATGTGATGATATCAGGTGACTCCGCATTGTGTCCAAATTATACTGATTAGCTTACCTTTCCAAAATACCTCCGTCCTTCAAAAGGACAGGTCAATCCATACCCCCAAATTACTGAGATTGTTATTTACCCATTCACAGAATGCACAGGCTTTCAGATTCTAATTTCAAAGAGAAATGAAATCAGCATAACAGAGGCCGTAGTATGCTCTATGGATATGCCTCTGGGACATCCACATCTGTCCCATTACAAGGAAAGGAACAATATGGCAGCACTGAACACAGGTCAGCAGTGGAGGGTGCAGACCCCCACCCACAGCCTTGGATGAACATGTGACTTCTCTCTTGCCCCCAGGATGCCATTAATAAAAGGCCATAAACTAATGCAAACAAGTTGTTTCTATTAAATGGTTCTGAGGGGTTCTAAATGACTTTACGACTGTTAATTGGGACCACTCCCTAAATAGCCAGTCACACCATAGTCAAAAAACCACCCAATCCATTCAGAAAATGTTTATGAGGGTTAATTACTAAAAGCTATTAGCTAAATTACCTGTCCTGGTCATCTCTAAGACACCAACTGATAGATGATGCTTTATGCTTTGTTAGATACTATGGACCGGATCCAGATTGCGAGACTGGATCTGGATCCTATGGATTGGGACGTCTGTACTGAAAGTGTCTCTGAGGCCTTTATAACGGTAGGGAGATGTTATGCATGTTAATAGTACAATAAGGGTGTGTTCTGCAACCCTCCCCATTATACAGACTTCTGATGCCTCCATATTTTATGTGAGGGCGCATCCAAAATCTAAAGGCTGAGGACTCCCCACGGAATCTGGATTTGTTTTTTAAGGATGTGGTGAAGTCTTATACTGTTACTGTTCTGACAGGTGACTGCTCAACACCACTGTATCTAAGGACACCTGCTCGACAGTAACGCCTGAGCGACAATTTCCATCCTAATGTGACGCCTGCTCTACACTTCCAAATGCAACACAACGTGGATGGACGAGTACTATACTTCATTTTAGGGTTATTATTATGGTTAGGTTTAGGGATAGTGTTGAGGTTTGGCTGCGGTTAAAGGTTAGGGTTAGGCTGCGGTTAAGGGTTAGGCTGGGGTTAAGGTTTAGGGTTAGGTTGCGGTTAGGGTTAGGCTGCAGTTATTGTTAGCATTAGGCTGCAGTTAGGGATAAGGTTAGGCTGTGGTTAAGGTTAGGCTGCAGTTAGGGTTAGAGTTAGGCTGCTGTTAGGGTTAGTCTGTGGTTAGGGTTAAGCTGTGTTAAGGGTTAGGTTGCAGTTAGTGTTAGGATTAGACTGCGGTTAGGGTTAAGCTGCGATTAGAGTTAGGCCGCCAATAGGCTTAGGCTGCGGTTAGTGTTAGTGTTAGGCTGCAGTTAGCCTTAGGGTTAGGCTATGCTAATGATTAATGTTAATGTAGGACATTAATGTGTCGGCAACACTAAGGTGGATATAATAATACTATCACCCATAGTTTATTTGAGACATTGGGCTGGATCCAGACCTAGTTATGTGCTTGAACTTAGTTACTCCTGGGCTAAACCATGGTGATTGCGGGGGAGTCATATTTCATCTGTTGCAAACAGTATTAGAGCTGAGAGGTGATGTTTCCTATCCCAAGTCTAAATAACAGTGTGATAGTAAAGCTGGTCAGAATCTGTGTGCAGTAACCAATTCCAAGATATATCCCTGCATGCAAAGAATACAATTAACTTGACTCCCCTGAAATCAACATGGTTTAGCCCAGGAGTAACTCATTTCAAGCAGTTACTTAAGTCTGGATCCAGCCCACTGTCATTGATATTTGACATTCATACACTGTTTTGAGTGCATGAATGTCGATAAAATGACATTCTAACTATTTTACCACACTCATATCTGTGTATTGGTCACATTATTGGGTGGTTTATACTGCAATGACTGTCCACAGGTTAGGATGCCTCAGCCACAGGCAAATACCAGCATTCCATATGACTGAAAAGAAAGAATAGTATGGCGTGAGCACCAAGTTCATTGGATCACATGGTTGGTTCATTGGACAATGGCTGTACTCACTGTTTGATTACAGTCATCAGCCAATCTGTTCTTCTTTAAAATATATGTCAGCTTGTCAATGAGCCTTATTGGATGGTGATTACAGTTATCTTCCAGCTCTGGAGGCACTGGTGCCCAACTTCTAAGGTCTAGTGCAAACAGCACGTGGTACTTCACTGCTTATGCCTGAAAGAACTATGGAAGGTTCAGACTTCCGATCTGCATGTGAACGATTCAGAGGAATCCGCTAGCGCTGGCTCGCACTAACCAGACATCGGGGCAGATCCAGAACAACGTTTCCGTGTGTATTTACGCCTGGCGGAGATGTAAAAACGCGATTTGGTATGTACTGAGCATGCGCACGACAGATGATGCGCTACGTAACGTAACTCTGAGCGTAAGGGACTTTCGCATATCAATAGTGAACAAGGGAAAAGACGTTGGGGTTTCAAGCGCATTAATACCCTGCAAAAGCCGCAATCTAACAATAAGAGGTGTCTCAATAGCACTTCAGAGAAAAGTAAACTAACACAAAGATATATATAGGTAGATATGCGGCGCTGGGTATTTCACAACGGTGGGGGGAGTGTCAGACTCTAAGCAGGTAAGTAAATATATCAACAAATAGGTGAATATATCAATACTGAGAACCCCTGAAGCCTGTAGATCCTAGAAAACCTGGGATATGTAAATGAATAAATAAAGTCTAAATAGGTATCAATGGTGGTGTTGTAGTAGATTCCTCAGAGGACCATATCCATATCCATTCCATAAATCACGGACATAGGAATAAAAGAAAAACACTTTTATTAAATTACATTCCACATTTTCACATAAAACAAGGATCAAAAATCAGGAAGCAGTGGAACAGAAGAGAAGACGCTATTGCCACAAGATGGTAGACCCGGGTGTTTGGCATTAGCATGCAGTCTCTCCACTTGGCCCACAGTGATGACGTCAGAGATCAGCTGGTCGGTCCTGGGACTACGCGTTTCGGGCTGCACTTAGCCCTTTTTCAAAGTCTGGCGTAAATACGCTACGCTAGTAAACGAGGGGGCGTGACAGCCTTAAGACACTCAAAATTACACTTCAAAGGCGGGTTTTGGCATTTAAATAGTATAGTACGGGTGTATAGAAGGTACGCTCACGTAAATACGTTATGCTAGTAAACGGATCGCAAGCGAAGTTCTAAAATCTACCCTTAAGACCTGAGCAAAAGCATTTATTGCATCCCTCACATTGCAACAATGTGGAGTATTAGTGGGATACTATTATATGTGAGGTTATTAGGGGTCTGTAAAAGGCACAACGCCACTTACCTGGAAGTCTTGTAGCAACTGCTAGTCCTGGCCGGGCAGAAGTGATAAGCTGGTAGAGAAGCAGTTCCATTTTAAATAATGGAAGCAGATGCTGTTCTTGCATAAATTTGGTTTATTGAACCCCCCCCACCCCCGTCTCCTGCATGAAGGTTCAGAAAGCGTAAAGCGTCCAAAGTACGTACATGCAAGGGGAGTGTATAGAAGGTACGCTCGCCTAAATACGCTACGCTAGTAAACGGATTGCAAGCGGAGTTCTGGATCTACCCCATCATAGGCCTGATCCATAGATCCATAGGAGGAAATAAGTACGTGCGGATACTCAAGAATACGCAGCTAAGTGGCAATCTTTGCTGATCTCCGCCTGCATAGCGCTACCTGAACTCTCCACGCATTCCGTGCAAACTTTGCAATCCCAGCCCATCCTGCCCTAGTTACATGCCCCCCTCCCACTTTTCTTAACTTCCTACTTACAGAGTAGTGGCCCGCCCCTTCTTATGGATGTCATTAGGCGCAGAGTTGAACTCGCGCAAATCACAAAAACGCTAAGATACGCACATGGCCTGCGTATATTCAGGTACGTTATTAAGTGTGAAACCGGTTCCATGTTCTTATTGTAACAATTTCCGCTTGCGCAGTCAGACTTGTGGACTCAGCCCTGCCCCTCCGTCAGAAGCAGGGGCCGGAGGTGACAGACATTGGCCCCATTGCAAGGAGGCGGAGCTCGGGGTGGAGCCAGGTGGGACTGGGGGGCGGAGCAGGGTCAGACTGCTGGCTGATAGAATCTGTCAGAGGCTGACAGCTTATAACAACACTCGATGCTCCATGTATGAGTGCTGAGCGCTACAGCGCTGTACATACATTCATACATGGAGCGCCGAGCGCTGTTTTAAGCTGTCAGCTTTTGACAGTTTGCTTACAGTGCAGGGGGAGGTGGCTGCCACAGGCCTTCCTCTCCTCTGGGCCCCGTAGCATCCACACTCCTTACACCTCCTGGAGTTAAGGGCTCTATTTACTCAGCCAATATGAACGTAACTCATCCAGGGTCGAATTGAATCTCTGCGAGCCTGGGAGCTACTTTAATGTTATTTACTAAGACTTACCCTCCGCTGGCTGTCCCGCGATGACATCTGAGCTTTCTGCAGTCATCGCGGGCTTTCTTCGTGTGTCTGGAAGGTCTGCACATGCTCAGTGGCTCTCTGCTGGGACTTTGTAAAAAATGAAGCCCCGGCATGAGAAGCACTGCGCATGAGCAGGCTCTCCATGTCAGGATCGGCAGCTGCGGGCAGACGCGTCTATGCTCAGGTAAGTCTTTAAACCTATTCTATTGGTTTTTTTTTATTTGTGTTGTTTTTTCATTGTTTTTAAATTTTATAAAAAACCCCGAATCTTGTATTTACATATATTCCGGCGGTCTCCCCATAAATCCCCCTTTCCTCCCCGCTAATAAAAGCTATTAAGGGGAGATAAAGGGGGTTATATGGGGAGATCGCTGGAATAGAAGCCTGACCGCCAGTCTGAGATGCCGTTATATTAGTGTAAAACTACGCTCAGAGGCTTAGTAAATAGGAGGAAGCTCCGGCCCACATTAAGAACAATGAGCCGGCGAGAACACAACACGTTTGAATGCTTTGCCATGGAAACTGTTGATTTCCATGGCGGTGCAGCGTTATTAAATAAGAAAAAATTTTCATTTTTGGAGTTATAACTTCATAACTCCACAAAATGAACTTTTTAAAGCTTTGTAAATAGAGCCCAGTGTCCCTGGTTAGAAGTGTCAGTGCTCTTTAGCTGGGATGGTTCAGAATGTGTTCTGATTGGTTAGAATGGATCCTCACAAAGGACCAGATCCAATGTTAGGAATATGAGCATGCGGATCTAGATTCTCAGGATCCAAACTTCCGAGTTGGAAATCTTAATGACGGCAAACATACAGCGTGTTCTTTATAGCCTCTTACTCAGCAGAGCTTACATTTTAAACTCACACAACAATCAGTCTACTTATAAAACTATGGGAGCACATTAGGTTTACCTGAGGATGGCTACATAGGTTTACATAGACCCTACTCTCTCTACTCTCTATGGACCTGATCCAGACTTAAGTTTGTTTTATGTATGCAAGTGTAATACTAAGGATAATGGGCCAGATCCAGAACAACGCTTGTGAGCGAACTTCCGCGTGGCGGAGACATAAAATCGCCTTTTGGTAAGTACTGCGCATGCGCACCATAGAAAATACGCTCGGTAACGTAGCGTAATTGTGAACGTATGGGCCATTCACATATGTGTCACGTAAATACTTACGTGTGGGCGTGCCAAGTTTACGTGAGTCCAAAATACGTCTGAAATACGTTATGTATGCGGGGGTTTGTATTTAAAGTGTACAGTATGGGCGCGCTTAGCTGCGTAAATACGTGTTGCCCATATGTACGTGTGCGGATCACTGCGGTTACGTTGGCAAAAGTTAAGGTAGGGTTTGAAAAGCGGATCTTGACAAAATACGTACATTCAAGGGGTGTGCCTAGGGGAGTGTATAGAATATACGCACACGAAAATATACGCTACGCGAGTAAACGTACGGCAAACGTAGTTCTGGATCTACCCCAATGCCCCCCCCCTGTAACTCCCCTCTAACGCACATATCAGCCCATATTGTACAACTTAAATACCTCCCCCCACTGACCATGGGGTAGATCCAGATCTAAGCACGCAAGCCGGAGACGTAAAAACGCTATTTTGTATGTACTGTGCATACGCGCGGCAGATGTTACGCCACGTAACTCTGAACGTACGTACCAGCCTAGTATCAACAGCATAACTACGAACGAAGTGGCGTGACAGCTTTTAATTCATACGGTATGGGCGCGCTTAGGCACTTACATACGTGAAGCCTTTACGTAGTTACGCTTTGAAAAGTTAAGGTAGAGTTTGGGAAGCGTAAAAAGGCCAAAGTACGTCCGAGCGAGGGGAGTGTCTAGTAAATACGCTACACGATGAAACGGGAACGTAGGTCTGCATCTGGGCCAATGTGTATATTGGGCTTGCGTAGGGATGGCGGGTTCCGTCATGCGGAGTAACGTACAAGTTACATATGCTCAGTATTGAGATGAGTAAGATCTGGCGTGCACATGCGCAATGCCTTCCCACGGCCAGATTTACGCACACCGCATGCGGAAATTGACTGCCGTTATTAAGTCTGGATCCCGTCCTATGTCTTTAGCACTTGGGTCTATCCAGTTCTGCTACTGACTGTGCCACATGGCAAACACCGTGTTCAATTTTGTGCCTGGTATTTTAAACCAAATAATCCACTTGAAGAACAACTCCACATTGATGAATTTCTCTATCTATATAGGGATCTGGCTTTTCTTTTCCGAGGATTGGGTTGCATTTTGTGTGATGTTGTGATTGTTCACTAAGTGCTTATCTGTATGCCTGATAAGGTCGGGTGGGCAAGAGGTCAAGAAATCAGTTGATTGACAGGCACCCTAGGGAACTGAAAATGCAACCTCCAAAGCAAGCAGATAAGTCAAATCTTTGACTCTAGGTCATTCCGAGGGTGCAGCTCTTACTGAAGACCCAATGACAGATAGGTAAAACAATCCTCTTTGTTCTACAGGATGGCAATACTCTTAGTGTGTGAGGACAATATTTTGGGGTTTCTGTGGCTCAATTAAACCTTTAACAAGCACCCATCCCTTAAACACAGGGGAGTTCGAAGGAGTTCGAACAGAGATGTGGTTGCCGCTACAAAAGTCCAGATCATTGCCAAAATGCTCTGTAAATAGAAAATTGCTTTTGGGAAGGAGTACATATATTAACCAATTCTCAACCAAATAGAAACTGGCTGTGGTGGGCTCAGGAAGGGACGGTTAGGGTTAGGTTCTTAAGGAGAATGTTAGGGCTTAAGGGGAAGGTTAGGGTTACTGCTCAAGAAGGGAGGGTTAGGCTTAGGCTCTTTAGGAGAATGTTAGGGTTAGGACTTAAGAAGAAGGTTACAGTAAAAGCTTAAGAAGGGAAGGTTAGGGTTAGGGCTTAAGGGGAAGGTTAAAGTAAGAGCATAAGAATGGAAGGTTAGGGATAGGCTTGAAGGGGAAGGTTAGGGTTAGGGCTTAAGAAGGGAGGGTTAGGCTTAGGCGCTTAAGGGGAATGTTAGGGTTAGGGCTTAAGGGGAAGGTTAGAGTTAGAGCTTAAGAAGGGAAGGTTAGGTTTGAAGGGGAGGGTTAGGTTTAGAGCTTAAGAAAAGAGGGTTAGGCTTAGGACTTATGGGGAAGGTTAGGGTTAAGCTGTGGGACATGGAGGGTTAAGTTTCAAAGATGGGGAAGGTTAGGGTTAGGGCTTAAGAAGGGAAGGTTATGTTTAGGGTTGAAGGGGAAGGTTAGGGTTAGGCTGCAGGAAATGGAGAGTTAAGAATGAAGGGCTTACCTGTTGCCTTAGAAATCTTTACGGCTCCAGGAGTCTCAGCGCCGCTGCTCTCGAGAATGGAAATTGACGGCAATCGCCGACAGCCGCAATTCCACTTTCACAAGATGGTCTGTCGCAAAATGGCCCATCATACATGCAAACCACACTTGTTCAAACCCAACTCGCTGCTGTGACCTCCAGGGTTTGAAGGGCATTAAAGAGGAGGAAAGGGGTACACTCACTTAGTCAATGTACAGTAAAGGTGTGTTCATGCAAACGAACACAATCCACACCCATATGCTACAGTCTACGTCCAAATATTTATACCAGCCACAGGGAATATCTAAAGGCCGCCATATACTAGAACGATTATCGGCCCGATCACCCAATTATCGGGTTATTGGGCAAATAATCGCTCTAGTTAGTGGAAAATATCGTTTTTCCAAACGCCAAATAAACGCACCAGAAACACTCGGGTGCGATTCTTTGATCTTTTGGAAAGTTTAATAAATATCGTGAGAAAGCTCCCGATATTTTAAGGGAGCCAATCAGCAAGCTGAATGCTACCTATCCGTGCAATAGATGCTGCTCCATACCTTCAAAGCTGTCAGAGCAGCATAGTGCATAGATATACAGCAGCGGCTATTGCAGGGAGTAGTACAGACGGGTCTGCCGAATCCGCGCTGTGTGAAGCTATGGCTGATTCTTGTCTGTATTTCTCCCTGTACCGCTGCTGTATATCTATGTACTATGCTGCTCTACCAGAGCAGCTTTGTACATAGCTTGGCAGCAGCGCCATAGAGAGCCCTGCTTCCCCCCTCCCCTCTTCTGCTAGTATTATCTGTCCCAGCAGAGGTGTATGGTGCCGATAACAGGAGATTTCCCTTGCGGGAAATCGTCCCGTTTATCGGGCCACCTAGTGTATGGTAGCCTTCAGAATGTAACATAAGGGACATTTTATTTACTGCATAGGGTGGGATCGGTCCTTATTGGGTAGCACAAATGTGTGCACATGTTCAGACCGTGGAAGCAAAGGAAATCAGATCCGCACACATGGAAACAAGGGAAAAATATGAGGTCACAAATTGGGCTAATGTGAGGAGAGCTGGAAAACATGCACTTTTAGCAGCCCCGAGGACATTATGGAAAAACACTAGTTTGCAGTGCAGTGAAGACAAGCAGATGAGATTTAAAAAACTTGGACCGTTAGTGGTACTTGAGGACAGGGTTGAGAACCCCTGTTCTAGATCATTGTCATGTCTAGATCACAGAGTGTCTCAAGTTTACAACACCAGAGTTCATTGGTTCTAGATCACAGAGCTCCTCATCTCTAGTTCCCCGAGTTCCTAATGTTTAGATCACCAGAGTTTCTCATGTATAATTCACCAGTGCTCCTTGGGTTTAGATAATCAGCGTTCCTCATATCGGGCCTGATCCAGAGCTACGTGTTCAGTACGTTGCGTATTTACTATACACTCCCCTCACATGTATGTACTTTGGTCGTTTTACACTTCCCGAACCCTACCTTAACTTTACACAGCGTAAGTACTGACGTACGTATAGGCAGCACGTACTTACGAGCCTAAGCACGCCCATACTGTATGATTTAAATGCCTCACCCCGCCTCC
>WWET01003574.1:125074-140317 GCA_011038615.1 Limnodynastes dumerilii
ATTTCCGCTGGACTTAGGGTCGCAATTGTTTCCGACCGATTCACAAGTCCGACCTTAAGGCATTTCCGACCCTATCTTCAACGTAGACGGCGTTGCACTATTACTACGCATGCGCAGTTGATGCGAAATCGATCCGACCCTAAATATACTTACCTATCGTTAATATCCAATCTCTGAATCAGGCCCTTAAAGAGAAGGTTAGGGCTTAAGGAGAAGGTTAGAGTAAAAGCTTAAAAAGGGAAGGTTAAGGTTAGGGTTGAAGGGGAAGGTTAGGGTTAGGCTTAGTATTAAGGGGAATGTTAGGGTTAGGGCTTAAGGGGAAAGTTAGGGTTAGGGCTCAAGAAGGGAGGATTCGGTTTAGGCTCTTAAGGGGAATGTTAGGGTTAGGGCTTAAGGGGAAGGTTAGAGTTAGAGCTTAAGAAGGGAAGGTTAGGTTTGAAGGGGAGGGTTAGGTTTAGAGCTTAAGAAAAGAGGGTTAGGCTTAGGACTTATGGGGAAGGTTAGGGTTAAGCTGTGGGACATGGAGGGTTAAGTTTCAAAGATGGGGAAGGTTAGGGTTAGGGCTTAAGAAGGGAAGGTTATGTTTAGGGTTGAAGGGGAAGGTTAGGGTTAGGCTGCAGGAAATGGAGAGTTAAGAATGAAGGGCTTACCTGTTGCCTTAGAAATCTTTACGGCTCCAGGAGTCTCAGCGCCGCTGCTCTCGAGAATGGAAATTGACGGCAATCGCCGACAGCCGCAATTCCACTTTCACAAGATGGTCTGTCGCAAAATGGCCCATCATACATGCAAACCACACTTGTTCAAACCCAACTCGCTGCTGTGACCTCCAGGGTTTGAAGGGCATTAAAGAGGAGGAAAGGGGTACACTCACTTAGTCAATGTACAGTAAAGGTGTGTTCATGCAAACGAACACAATCCACACCCATATGCTACAGTCTACGTCCAAATATTTATACCAGCCACAGGGAATATCTAAAGGCCGCCATATACTAGAACGATTATCGGCCCGATCACCCAATTATCGGGTTATTGGGCAAATAATCGCTCTAGTTAGTGGAAAATATCGTTTTTCCAAACGCCAAATAAACGCACCAGAAACGCTCGGGTGAGATTATTTGGTCTTTTGGAAAGTTTAATAAATATCGCGAGAAAGCTCCCAATATTTTAAGGGAACCAATCAGCAAGCTGAATGGCTCCCTATCCCTGCAATAGATGCTGCTCCATATCTATGTACAAAGTTGCTCTGTCAGAGCAGCATAGGGCATAGATATACAGCAGCGGCTATTGCAGGGAGTAGTACAGACAGGGATCTGCCGAATCCATGCTGTGTAAAGCGTGGCTACGGCTGATTCTTGTCTGTATTTCTCCCTGTACCACTGCTGCAGATCTATGCACTACTGTTCTGACAGAGCAGCTTTGTGCATAGCTCGGCAGCAGCGCCATAGAGAGCCCTGCCTCCCCCTCCCCTCTTCTGCTAGGATTATCGGTCCCAGCAGAGGAGGTGTATGGTGTAACCAATCAGATTTTAGTTGGCATTCTCTAGTATGTCATAGTAAGAAAGTAAGAGCTAGAATCTGATTGGTTGCTATGGGCAACATTCCACTTTTCCAAACCCGCAGCTTAGTAAGTGTGGCCCCAAAATTTATAATGTTCCATTGCGGTGTCACTTAACCTTGCGATTACTTCACTAAAGGTATGGCGAAGCGCATGTGAGCTGAATAATGGGCATTTTGTGTAAGTCTGGACCCTGTCCTATATGTTTACTTGATCAAATACAAGAGGAAGAACATCAGAAAAAATCTAATTGAACAAAAAATGCATAAAATGTAGCAATTTGATGCCTAAACCCGGTTTACTGGCAGAAGCTCAGCTTTGAAATAATGTGTTTTCCTGCTCCGAGCTGGCATGTTCATTTTCCTGTAATTGCTTACGAAACTCCATCCAAAGTGGCACTTATCGGAATTGTAAATATTAGAAGCCTTTTGTTTTTCAACTGTAGAAAAGCATTGAGACATCGCATCAGCAGAAACTACACAAGAATATTATCACCGCACCAAGGGAACAAACTTAGATATTTAGGGCCAGATTGACTAAGCTGCGGGTTTGGAAAAGTGGAGATGTTGCCCATAGCAACCAATCAGATTTTAGCTGACATTCTTTATTATGTAAAAAGAAAGTGAGAGCTAGAATCTGATAAGTTGCTATAGGCAACATCTCCACTTTTCCAAACCTGCAGCTTAGTAAATCTGGCCCTCAGACCTGTGACATGGACATAATGTTAAAAAGAAAGATTAATTCAGTTTTCTCTACAGCATCTTTACCGAAGCTCCTAACTTTAAGATCAGGGGTTCTCAACCCTGTCCTCAAGTACAACTAACACTGACATCACACATGTCAGTCAGTAATGAGCAGTTGAGGACAGGGTTGAGAGCCCTTGTTCTAGATCAGGGGTTCTCAACCTTGTCCTCAAGTACCACTAACGGTCCATGTTTTGTAGGTCTCCCTGCAAAACCTGTGGAGCTTTTGAAGTGTAACTGTCAGTTATGAGCTCACCTCCAGCAAGGAGATTTAAAAAACTTGGACCGTTAGTGGTACTTGAGGACAGGGTTGAGAACCCCTGTTCTAGATCATTGTCATGTCTAGATCACAGAGTGTCTCAAGTTTACAACACCAGAGTTCATTGGTTCTAGATCACAGAGCTCCTCATCTCTAGTTCCCCGAGTTCCTAATGTTTAGATCACCAGGGTTTCTGATGTATAATTCCCCAGTGCTCCTTGGGTTTAGATCATCAGCGTTCCTCATATCGGGCCTGATCCAGAGCTACGTATTCAGTACGTTGCGTATTTACTATACACTCCCCTTGGCACTCCCCTCACATGTATGTACTTTGGCCGTTTTACACTTCCCGAACCCTACCTTAACTTTACACAGCGTAAGTACTGACGTACGTATAGGCAGCACGTACTTACGAGCCTAAGCACGCCCATACTGTGCGATTTAAATGCCTCACCCCGCCTCTGAAGCGTAATGACGGGTGTCGCATGGCTGTCACGCCCCTTCGTTCGGAGTTACGTGATATGTGACTGGCCCATACACTCTGAGTTACGTGGCGTAACATCTTACGTGCGCATGTGCAGTAAGTACTAATGAGCACTTTTACACTAGCGGCTAGCGTAAAATCACTAACGTACGTAGCTTTGGATCTACTTCATCATGTCTACATCACCTGTCTATATCAGACTGTATCCAGAATTCCTACAAGGGAACGTTTTCCGATTACGAGGATTGAAAAACACCCCTTTTCGGAGAGCTGAACATGCATGAGCGCCACTTTTCTAGGATAGATCTGGATCCCGTATTCCTTCCTGGTGCAATATCCGCCGACGGGAACAGATGTTTCACCTAGCGGAAGTGCTTCCTCTCTGTGGGAGGGGAGGGCACATGTAAATAGGACAGTAAGGGCTGGTTTCAGCCCTTATGTACTATCCAGACTCCAAGACTGTCCCCATTTTATGTGAAAATCTTAAGGTAGGGGTCACTTGCCAGAAATCCTTTTGAGTAAGGGGATTGGCCTCTCCTGGCCCATATGGATTCCGGAGTTCCAAATGCAGCGATAGCAGAGGTCTGCATCTGGTCCATCATGTCTAGATCACCAGAGCTGCTCATAGCATGTCTAGATCATCAAAGCTCCTCGGAGCTTGTCTAGATCATCAGAGCTGCTTATAGCATGTGTAGGTCATCAGAGCTGCTCATAGCATGTGTAGGTCATCAGAGCTTCTCATAGCATGTCTAGAGCATCAGAACTCCTCATAGCATGTTTAGACAACCAGAGCTCCTCATATAAGTCTAGATCATCAGTGCTCCTCATAGCATGTCTAGACTACAAGAGCTCCTGGACGTATAACATATACGTCCGGTGTTTAGCAATTTTTACTACTGCTCATGCGTAGTAATTTTTTGACGTAATCTACGTATCTTTTTCTTACATAGATTGCGTAAATGCGGTCATCCAGACCGCATTTACACAATCTACATAAGAAAAAGATATGCAGATTAAAAAATTACTACGCATGCGCAGTAGTAAAAATCGCTAAACACCGGACGTATATGTTATACATTCGGTACTCTGAATACGGGCCAGCATGTCTAGACTACCAGTCTAGATTACCAGTGCTCCTCATAGCATGTCTAGATTACCAGAGCTCTTCATAGCATGTCTGGATCATCAGAGCTCCTCATAGCATGTCTAGATCATCAGAGCTCCTCATAGCATGTCTGAATCATCAGAGCTCCTCATAGCATGTCTAGATCATCAGAGCTTCTCATAGCATGTCTAGATCATCAGAGCTCCTCATGGCATGTCTGAATCATCAGAGCTCCACATAGCATGTCTAGATCATCAGAGCTCCACATAGCATGTCTAGATCATGAGAGCTCCTCATAGCGGACCGTATTCAGACTTCCGTCGGCGATCGGGCCGCAAATATACGCAACTAAGTGACAGGTCAGAGCAGGTTACACCCACCAGAATAAACAGTCACTTCAATAGCTTCCTCCGGCCGGACTTAAACTTCGACCAGCATTGACTTGCTCTATCTGGCCGCAGTAACTTCCGGCCTTATGTGTATTAGTTGCGTATATTTATGGCCCTAACCCTGTAAGCGTGCCCACTTTCCCTCATCCTGATGCCTCCCCCCGCCCATTTCTATGCAAATCCTTAGGTGCGTATATTTCCGCCGCACTTAGGGTTGCAATCTTCCCCGCCCGATTCACAAGTCCGTCCCTTAGCCATTTCCAACCTTAACTTCAACGTAGACTGCGTATCACTATTACTACGCATGCGCAGTTTATGCAAAATCGATCTGATCCTAAATATACGCATGGAACTTTTGTTAGAAACAGATCTCTGATTACGACCCAGCATGTCTAGATTACCAGAGTTTTTCATAGCATGTCCTGATTACCAGAGCTCTTCATAGCAGGTCCAGATTATCACAGCTCCTTATAGCTTTCTACCCTTGCACAGATTAGCAGCCAAGGCTGTTCCAACTCTTCTGTATCTGCCCAAGATATTCCTGTGCATCAGATCTCCTAATCTCCAATCACCCATCTCTTCTCTTCCAAAATTTCTCAGACATGCTGGAAGAATAGGCAGTAATGGTAGTCATCTATCATACAATGTCCCTGGCTCCCAACATAACACTCCGATAGTCACGTACACATTATCCAATATTCAGAGCTATCTCGCCACGCCTGCGCCAATCTGAAAAAGGTCATCACCGGTGTGGCCAGATTGCTCAGGAAAACGGATTAACCTATATATCGGGACAGAACATTTCGGTCCATTTTGTTGACATTCCAACAATTTGATCCATTCAATACACTGCATAATTATAGCGCAGATAATTGACTGATTGGCTCAATTACTGCATAAAGTGTGACCAATTTTAGACCTACTTAGCAATCATTAGCGCTATTATTATTATTATTATTATTAATAACGTAGGGAACCACACGGTTTCCGCAGCATGGTACACAACATGATATTCAAAATGTTATCACTAATCTATTACAATAGTTGTAGTTTATTTATTATTATTATTATTTTTATTTATTTTATAAACTTTCAGTCAACCTTATCTCAGTGCTCCTTCTGTGATGAATGTAAATAAAATGTCAAACATCTCAAGACACATTGTCTTTTACACCTCACACCAATCATATATGTGATAAAGTACCACTGAGTTTGTCCTAATCACAATGTTATCAGCCTCCAAATGGACTTCCTGGGGGGATTCAGTTCCATGACCCCACTGTTATATATACAGGTCACATAAATTGTGTTGGGTGAAGACCACAAGACCTCTTACTTCCAAAATTAGTTTAAAAAAAAGAATAAAGAAGATTAAAAGACACAGCGCTAAAATAATGTCAGAAAACACCATCATTTATTGAGAAATTTATTGGAAATGTATCATAATAAAAATAAAATACAATAATTGGGAAGACTTGATGGGCCAAGTGGCTTCTAGCTTTCATAACATACTATGGGCTAGATTTACTAAACTTCTCAAAAGGAGCAATAGAGATGTTACACATAGCATCCAATCAGATTCTAGCTCTTACTTTTCAGTTGCAAACAAGAGAGTGTCAGCTAGAATTTGATTGGTTGCTATGGGCAAAATTTCAATTTTTCCTTTTGAGAAGTTTAGTAAATGTTGCCCTATGTAAGGACCTGATTCAGAGACTGAAAATAAGAGAGGAAGTTACTCCTGGGCAAAACCATGTTGAGTTCAGGGGTATCAAATTTTATCCATTGCAAACAGTATTAGAGTTGTTAGGTGGTGTTGCCCAAGTCTAATTAGCAGTATAAAAGTAAAGCTGGTCAGTATGTGTGTGCAATAAGCAAAACCAAAGCTATATCCCTGCATGCAAAGAATACAATTAACTTGACTCCCCCTGAAATCAACATGGTTTATCCCAGAAGGAACTTTCCTCTCTTATTTTCAATCTCTGAATCAGGACCTATGTTACTATGTAAGTAGTATCATGTTCATAAAGCATTCTGGTGCAGTTTTATACCTTCATGCCAAATTACTTTTTGTTTATATTATATTTTGATGCAAAAATAAAATTTTCCAAATATCTTTGAAACTGACCAAACACTGCAACATGTCCCCCAAATATCCGCCTGGACCATCCAGTGACCAGAGTTATTTGTATCATTGGGAAGGGCCCCATACACTGCGATTGTTCCTGTCATCATTAACATATAGAAAAGATGTACCTGAAATAATATGGAAGTTCACTAGAAAAGGGGTGCACATAAGTGAGTTTGGGGTCTATTTACAAAGATCATTTTAATGTGATGGTGCTAGTTTTGAAGCGAAAACTGGCACTATCGCATTAAAATGAACTGTATAATGTTTACAAAATGCTGCATGTCCCCATATACCCCTCTTTTCCTCCCCATAATAGCTGTTATTAGGGAGAGCAAAAGGGGGGTATGTATGGGGAGACCGCCGGAATACAAAGAATAATCACTTAGTAAAAAAAAATAATAATAATAATAATATACTGTATTTCCCCAAGTATAAGACGCACCTTTTTTTTAGAAACCAACCGGGTGCCTCTTATACAGCACACTTCCTCTGCTCTCCCTCCGGCTTCCCCCCCCGTGCCGTGCTCTGCAAATGACGCTAGCGTGACCTAAGAGAGCCGGAGACAGCCAGAGGGAGAGCAAAGGTAAACGGTGTGATTGGAATGAATGAATGAATGAATGAATGTGAAGGCTGGACATGGAGGGGGGAACTAAGGCAGGGCACACACAAAGATGGGGCAATAATACTGGCTGGACACAAATAGAGGAGGCAATAACACTGGCTGAACACAAATAGAGGAGGCAATAACACTGTCTGGACACAAATAGAGGAGGCAATAACACTGGCTGGACACAAATAGAGGGGCCAATAAGACTGACTGGACACTAAATGAAGGGGCAATAAGACTGGCTGGA
Source organism: Limnodynastes dumerilii (assembly GCA_011038615.1). Classification (NCBI taxonomy): domain Eukaryota; kingdom Metazoa; phylum Chordata; class Amphibia; order Anura; family Limnodynastidae; genus Limnodynastes; species Limnodynastes dumerilii. The sequence goes on from WWET01003574.1 coordinate 132,591, forward strand.
CACAAATAGAGGGGGCAATAAGACTGGATGGACACAAAGAGGGGGCAATATGGCTGAAGGATGAGTTCAATAACTTTATGTAATACATTTTTTTTTTCAAATTTCGGGCCCCAAAATTAAGGTGCATCTTATACATGGGAGCGTCTTATACATGGGGAAATATGGATGGTAAAAAAAATAAAACAAAAAATAGAAAACAAAAAGTAAATAGTAAAAACTCACCTGTCCGGGCGCCCCGTCAGACTGCAGGTGTTTCTCATGTTGGAACTTGAAATTTTCAAAGTGCCAAAAGAGAAGCACTGCGCATGTTCCCCTAGCGCAATGCAGACGGACGGGGACACGGACAATCTTCTGTGCTCGCTCCCGTTCTGAGCATGAGCAGTGCTCATTTCCACTGCGCTTCCACCTGAAAACCAAACAGAAGCGCAGCTCTGAATCAGACCCATCTTACATTTCCATGCCCTCATTTTTTATGCATGCATATTACAAAAACAAAAAGCTAATGATGCCACGCCAGACCGCATATCCATATAATCTATTGTCGCCATAGTAACTGCAATGAAAGGTGCAAATCTGAAGCTAAGCAAATTATGATGAGGGGTGCAAATTGTTTTTAGGTTTTTGCATGTAGGGAAGATACTAGCTGTTTTTGCTCATTGCGCACAGACGCTGTACAGTTTAGAGGTGAGCTACAGAACATAATTTCTCCACCCATTCCGTCTGCACATATTAATGTCGCCTCCCCTTTTTCCCTGTTACTGTGTGTACCTAATCACAGCGTTTCCGACTTTCTTCCTCCTGGGAGGTGTCGGGTATGGGGGCGGTGCTTGATTACTCAATTTATGCAAATCGTGTGCTGAAGCCCCGCCCCTCTCCATCAATGCCACTTTTTACAGTTTTAGTAGGGATGGGGCCAGGATTGATGATGCAAATTATGTCATAAAGGACCGGATTCAGAGATCCATTTTCACGTGGAGTTGCGTGCGTATTTTTTAGGATCGGAGTAACTGCGCATGCGTAGTAACTTTATTTGCGCCATTTACTTTGAATTTTCGCACGGAAGTCCATCAGGCACTTACTTGTGAATCGCACTTAGGGACAAACGTGCAGAGGGGCGTGGTTGAAATCCGTATGTTCAAAGTTACGTGAGATTGGGAGGGGGGATGCATTTAAAATGATGCATTTAAGTGATGCATTTAGATAGATACGCACGTACATACCTTAGCATACGACCGTAACTACTCACATAGGAATAAGGGTGCTCTCTGGTGGCGTAAGTCACCGACAACATGGCCGTGTAAGCGGAGTGTCATGGGTGTTACCTTGCGGCGTGCGTGCGTATAATTGCGTACCTTCAAAAAACGGATCTCTGAATCCGGTCCAAAGTCCTGCCCAGTCAGTCCAGTGACGTAAATTCTTCCCTGGCGCCCAGAGGCGAGAGGGCGGGGCATGGCATTGGCGCGACATCATGGCTTTGTGCAGTGCATTCCTGGGAAAAGATTAGTAAAATCCTTTTAACGGAGCCCAAAGCCAGTAACAGCTATATTACTGGCTTGGGCCCACTACCAGAACCTTCAAAAGGTCAGTGCAGCACAGGAGGAGACACTGGAAGTGCCCCACCACCGGGCTAGCGCCCAGAGCTTAGCGCTTCCATTACCTCCGGTACTATGGCCCAGTCCCTTGTGACACTAGGGGACTTGAGGTCATGGTTTCCACGGCCTCAAGGCCATTGCAGGAGATTTGCCGGCTCTCCTGGGATACCGAGAGAGTCCGCAACCCTGCATAATCAGTAGATGATGGTGCTCTGGTCTACTTAATTTGCAGCACCGGTTGTGGGATGTAGTTGTGTAACTAAAAAATAGACCCCCGTGTTATAGCGGGTTTAGATTTATAGCAAAAGTATATGACAGTATTTGTACAGGAATTATACCCAGATACATCTGCATTGTAAAAAGTTTGTTACTTTCATAGTGAAGATAATTCCCCTCAATGGATCAGTCATAGGACATGTCTGTCCAAAGTCACATATTAGGAGCAGGTCGGCTGGGACATCAGGAGGGAATTGTCCCATGTGTGGGTGTCATTGTACTGGCTTGTGTCACTGTGGGATAAATTGTCTGTCATAGGGAACAAAAAATGTGCTTCTTTAAGAGTCACACTTCAACAAATAGAGACATTTCCGAATAGTTCTTAACATTCACAAAACCCCGAAACCGTTACTTTTTCCCTGTGTGGAATAAATTGCCTTTGCTGTTTAAAAACATACTAAGTTTTGATGATTTTTTTTATTTTTGCTCATTTTTTATTTTTATCTCTTCAGCTAATTGCAATAAAAGCAACAATTGAAAACATTTTACACAAGTTTACAAGGAAATGGACAAACAACAATTCTGTTTGGACTAATAATTATTTAAAAGTAGGTTTTTTTTATATTTATATTCATGTCACAATTGTTAATGAGCGTGTTGGTTTGTTGTTTGTCACATTATTACTTTCCTTCTTATTAGTGTGTCCTTCCTTCTCATTGGAAGGTACAATGGAAGCTACAGCTGTCTGGTAATTAGCCTGTTTTGACCTTTTTTAGTTGGGGTTACCAGACCTACCCTTATTCTTAAATTCACACGGCTGTAGCTGAATGAGACTGTTGCTTCTTTACCGTAGAATCCTTGGCGACACCAAATATGTCCCTTAATGGAACTCTACTAACATTCTAGGATTAGATTTTAGAGTAATTTGTACTTAAAGCACTTAAATTAATTAATATGATTAGGATCCTTTCCTAGAAAGTGTACCTGCAAAATATTTACTCTCCATTGTCAAATATCTTCTATACAAGTCACACATGCATCTTATTAACTTGTTTCATTAGGATTGAATTTCTCTACATTAACATTAATATATAATAGACATCACAATCAGTTTATAATCAGATTTGCTCTATCTATCTATCCATCCATCCATCCATCCATCCATCCATCTATCTATCTATCTATCTATCTATCTATCTATCTATCTATCTATCTATCTATCTATCTATCTATCTTTCTTTCTATACATCTATCTATTTCAATCACAAAACACAGTACATAAATAAGAACTACATAGATTGCACAGGGTTAGGACAATATGAATGGCTTGACCCCCATAGTAAAAGTAGCCCGCTAGCCCTTTCACACAGTGTAATATGAGCGCAGGGCAAATAACACTCCCAAACCTAAAGCAGACCAAATCCTTAGGAATCCCTAAATTATAGTCTGTGTGGTTTATCTGATACCAGTGTGAAAGTCTCCAGGGAGAAAGTCCCTTCACAGCAGAGGAAGACTCATTAACCCTTGAGGTCAGATCTTGGCACACAAGTCTCTGGTTTCCTCTCCTTCCAGGGCATGGTCAGGTCAGCAGAGGGAGGGTTAATAAAACACAGTGCAGGGTTTGGGAAACATGAGAAGACTCCTTGCACTAGCCTTCTCCCCTAGTCCTCCCTCTCGGCCGGTCTCCTCCTCTTCTTCTCAGTACAGTTAGTAGCAGCACACAGCCGGCTTAGTTGAGGCAGTGTGGACAGCAGGAGCTGCAGCTTTGTGCCATCTCTGCCCACACATCTTCCTGGGAATACCCTCGTCTTTGTGGTTAGCATCGCACCGATTTCTGGATTGCACCGACCATTTGGAAAAGTTACAAAAAGTTTTTGCAAACTTTTTTGTTGTTGTTTTTTTTTTGAAGCAGCAACAATCAGATCTGGTTTCTTTTTTTTTATTGCCCATGAGATAACCTGGCTGCCTGTGTTGGCGTATTACGGGGATATTGGAAGATGGATGGAAGATCGGTGGCACGATCACTTACTGTATACTTACCCCTCCTGTGCTGCCTGGCAGCGGTGGTCTCCAGTTTTGGAGACGAAGAGGAAAGGCGATGTGACCCTATCAGGATTTCCATGTGCCAGAACCTTGGTTATAATGTTACCAAAATGCCCAATCTGGTCGGGCACGAATTGCAGACGGATGCCGAGCTACAGCTGACGACCTTCACCCCACTGATACAGTATGGTTGCTCCAGTCAGCTGCAGGTGGGTGACATTTATATTTGCACCTTTATTTTGAACAAAGAAAAGCAGCCTGTGTGGCTACATGGCTGCAGGAGAACCACAAGTCACAGCCGACCCTGTGACACTATCCTGATTGTCCCACTGTAGATGGAGACCCATGAAACAAGTGGCAGTGTTCCTTTTGTGTCATATGGTCTCCACAGTTATTGAGTTGAATGTGTAACTGTTATCGTATTTCTCACATGGGTCATCTCACCTATTGTAAAATATCATTTCTGGGTAAATCATTAACCCTGTACACTGAGATTTTTCCTGTCCTACCTGCTAAAACGTCCTTTCTTTTCAGCCTTTCAGTTTTACCAATCTATACAAGCTGAGTCACAATCCCAGAAGACTAAACTTTGTGCAAAGGTTGGACGTAAATTGCGTCCATATAACATAGGTGCATATACTACCCAAGGGATTTACACTGCAAATGCCCCACACAGAGACCAATTTAAAATTCATCTACATTCCTTATTATTAAAGTAAACAAGGGACAGCCCTATCTATAGATCCTCTTTACCCCCAATGAGTGCATGCATTGATTTCTTTGTAAGCAGTTGTTTACAGTAAATACAGCCACAGTAGCTAATTCCTTAGGTCTGAATAGAAAATAATTGGTTTCAGGTGAATTAGCATCACTGTTAATGCAAATATTAATTAGCATTGTATAATTGCAAATGATAGCATCATCATTATTATTGGTAGCTAGTGGATCATGCATGTATGAACATAGCACCATAGCACTGTAGATTAGGAGGAATGCTGGTGATCTTCTGCATGAGCCACTGCGGTCATTGGTACCATAATACAAAGATAGCACGTGGAATGGTACAATGAAAGTCCCCTGCAGTCTGCAGTTCATGTTTAGATTTGTAATTAGGATGCTATAGTTGGAAAGACTGCAAGCACAAGGCACAGAAAATAAATGCATGGCTGCAATCTGTGTTTGGAATCTGGAAGTGGAATCTGATGATGAGCAGTTTTTGAGTGCATTTATAGAGGTGACAACTTTAAAGTGCATTCACAATATAGCTGGGCACTTACAGTGCATTACATAGTTGGAGTTATATTGAGTGTATTATATAGTTGGAAATACCTTAGAGTGCATTATATAGTTGGGCATTATTTCTGTGAAATGAAATATTTAAGCACAATTACTAATTTTGTTTGGCACTATTACTGTGTAATCTGTAGTTGGGCACTATTACTGCGTAATCTGTAGTTGGGCACTATTACTGTGTAATCTGTAGATGGAGAATATTACTGTGTAATCTGTAGCTGGGCACTATTACTGTGTAATCTGTAGTTGGGCACTATTGCTGTGTAATCTGTAGTTGGGCACTATTGCTGTGTAATCTGTAGTTGGGCACTGTTGCCATGCAGTGTGTAGCTGGGCACTATTACTGTGTAATCTGTAGTTGGGCACTGTTGCCATGCAGTGTGTAGCTGGGCACTATTGCTGTGTAATCTGTAGCTGGGCACTGTTGCCATGCATTGTGTTGCTGGGCACTATTACTGTGTAATCTGTAGTTGGGCACTATTACTGTTTAATCTGTAGTTGGGCACTATTACTGTGTAATCTGTAGTTGGGGAATATTACTGTGTAATCTGTAGTTGGGCACTGTTGCCATGCAGTGTGTAGCTGGGCACTGTTACTGTGTAATCTGTAGTTGGGAATATTGCTGTGTAATCTGTAGCTGGGCACTATTACTGTGTAATCTGCAGTTGGGCACTATTGCCATGCAGTGTGTAGTTGGGCACTATTACTGTGTAATCTGTAGCTGGGCACTATTACTGTGTAATCTGTAGTTGGGGAATATTACTGTGTAATCTGTAGTTGGGCACTGTTGCCATGCAGTGTGTAGCTTGGCACTATTATTGTGTAATCTGTAGTTGGGCACTGTTACTGTGTAATCTGTAGTTAGGGAATATTACCGTGTAATCTGTAGTTGGGCACTATTGCTGTGTAATCTGTAGCTGGGAACTATTACTGTGTAATCTGAAGTTGGGCACTATTGCCATGCAGTGTGTAGTTGGGCACTATTACTGTGTAATCTGTAGCTGGGCACTATTACTGTGTAATCTGTAGTTGGGCACTATTGCTGTGTAATCTGTAGTTGGGCACTATTACTGTGTAATCTGTAGCTGGGCACTGTTGCCATGCAGTGTGTAGCTGGGCACTATTACTGTGTAATCTGTAGCTGGGCACTGTTTCCATGCAGTGTGTAGCTGGGCACTATTGCTGTACATTCTATATTTAGCAACCATAAATGAACTATTTTTGGCCCCTTTGGCCGTGCCATCTCTAGCTGTAAAGGTTTAGCTGCCATGCCAGTAACTGGTGCAGAATGTGGATCTCTGGTGCAGTGCTGGTGGAATGCTGGCTGGAAGCACTGCTTCTCTCTGACACTCCGCACACACTGTTGATATAAGGATCCCAGGTCTTTGTTAGAGTGACAGGCTGCACAGCAGGAATGTGAGCGCTTTTCTGTTTACTTGTCATTTTCTTCAGCTTTTTATTTGCTTTATTTTTATTTTTTTTACTGTGGGAGACTTATTAGAATTGCGGCTAATTTGAGTTTGTTAAAAAAACAAAAAAACTACAAAACACTATTAAAAAACATATTGAATTCCCTATTAGTGAGATCTCTGTGATAAATACTTTAAGAGAGTGGGAGAAAAGAAAGTGATCATTGACACTGGGGGGAGAGAGACAGTTGAAATTTTCCCAGATGGAGATTGTCTCCTGCTCTCAGTTTACTTATGGGTGGCAACATGGCTGATAAGGAGCCCTGATAATTCATCAGCTAATCAGAAAAAAACAAACACTTTCTTACACAGAAGACGGCCAGAACACAGGGATTTGGGATGGTTTAGGAATAAATGCTTTAAAGTTGAAAGGTCAGGCTGGAATGTTAAATAAATCATTGGTTTTCCGCTCAGAAGCACTTACCAGTGTTTACCTCGGACTTGATTAGAAAAGTATTTCGTTTACATTAGCCCTTGTATTACATATCTGGCTCTGTTCTCCTCTTCCTCTTAACTGGATTGCACTCCTTAGGGAATGAGAGAGGGTATTAAACTGCCCCAAACAACATGTCACTCCTAAGCAGATATGTTTGTAAAGAATGGTGCCAGATACTGTTACCATTCAACACACTTTTATGGTCCTCAGGTATATTTCATGGTTGCCGAATCTCCCGGAATGTCCGGGAGACTCCTGAAATTTGGGAAGTTCTCCCGGTAACCTTGGAGAAATCTCCTGCTCCCCCCCCCTGCCTGGCAACATTAGTTTACATCAAGCCCCGTCTCCATCCCTATGACGCAATTTGCATAACTCGTGCCGTTAAGCCCCCTCCATGGCCCTGATTCAGAGATTGAAAATAAGAACTTAAAGTTACACCTGGGCTAAACCATGTTGATTTCAGGGGAGTCAAATTTCATTTGTTGCAACAGTGTTATAGTTAAAAGGTGATGTTTCCCAGCTCAAGTCTAGNGTTAAGCCCCTGGCCCTGATTCAGAGATTGAAAATAAGAACTTAAAGTTACACCTGGGCTAAACCATGTTGATTTCAGGGGAGTCAAATTAAATTTGTTGCAACAGTGTTATAGTTAAAAGGTGATGTTTCCCAGCTCAAGTCAAG
>WWET01003574.1:143280-166372 GCA_011038615.1 Limnodynastes dumerilii
TTTATCCCCTGCCCTTTCCCCTCTCACTTCCCTCTATTTTATATCTCTTGACCTATTTCTTCACTCTCTCTTCCCTTTCTCTTCTCTCTTTCTCTCTCTCTCTTTCTCTCTTTCTCTCTCTCTCACTCTCTCTCAATAAATTGAACCTTATTTATCATTAATTAGCAAGTGCAAAAGTGCAACATTTCATGCAGGTATAACTTATTGTAAAAGAATTGTATGTCATAAATAACTCAAAGCGAAACTCACTTTGTAAGCATTCAGACTTCTTTTTACTGTTACATGTAACCTTATTATCTACGTTTTAATGCTCTATTTGCTCTTTTTTCTTCTACAGTTTTTCCTCTGTTCGGTGTATGTCCCGATGTGCACAGAGAAGATCAACATCCCGATCGGCCCTTGTGGGGGTATGTGCCTCTCTGTCAAGAAGAGGTGTGAGCCCGTCCTGAATGAGTTTGGATTTGCTTGGCCCGAAAGTTTAAACTGCAGCAAATTCCCTCCACAGAACGACCACAAGCATATGTGCATGGAGGGCCCGGGAGACGAGGAGGTCCCACTGCACAGCAAGACATCCCTACTGCCCGGAGAAGACTGCAACACGTTCGGAACAAATTCAGACCAATACACTTGGGTTAAAAGAAGCATGAACTGTGTTTTAAAGTGTGGCTATGACGCTGGCCTCTATAATCGCCAGTCCAAAGAATTCACTGACATCTGGATGACCGTGTGGGCCAGTTTGTGTTTCATATCGACCGCCTTCACCGTCTTAACTTTCTTGATTGACTCATCCAGATTCTCCTATCCGGAGAGACCTATAATTTTCCTGAGTATGTGCTACAATATTTATAGCATCGGTTATATTGTGAGGTTAATAGTGGGCCGTGAAAGAATATCCTGTGATTTTGAAGAGGCAGCTGAACCTGTCCTTATTCAGGAAGGGCTGAAGAACACAGGATGTGCCATTATTTTCTTGCTGATGTACTTTTTCGGAATGGCTAGCTCCATCTGGTGGGTGATCCTGACATTGACCTGGTTTCTTGCAGCTGGCCTCAAGTGGGGACACGAGGCCATTGAAATGCACAGTTCCTACTTCCATATTGCTGCCTGGGCCATTCCGGCTGTGAAGACCATTGTTATCTTGATCATGAGACTTGTAGATGCAGATGAGTTAACTGGTCTATGCTATGTCGGCAATCAAAACATCGACGCCCTCACTGGTTTTGTAGTGGCGCCACTCTTCACCTATTTGGTCATCGGTACTCTGTTCATAGCTGCTGGTCTTGTGGCTCTGTTTAAAATTAGGTCCAACCTTCAAAAAGATGGGACCAAGACGGACAAGTTGGAAAGACTAATGGTCAAAATCGGTGTCTTCTCGGTCTTGTACACCGTCCCGGCCACTTGTGTCATTGCTTGCTACTTTTATGAAATCTCCAATTGGCCCGTTTTCCGTTACACCGGCGATGATTCCAACATGGCGGTGGAGATGCTTAAGATATTCATGTCTTTATTGGTGGGCATCACGTCCGGCATGTGGATCTGGTCAGCTAAAACCCTACATACGTGGCAAAAATGTTCAAACCGATTAGTGAACTCTGGAAAAGTAAAACGGAAGAAGAGGGCAGATGCTTGGGTAAAGCCGGGCAAAGGGAACGAGACAGTGGTATAGCCGGTGGGTGCACAAACTCTTTTTTTATTTTGAAAGAGAACACTGTTGTAAGTCAAGTTAATGGAGACTTGAGTCTTGCACACCGCCGATTAACATTAAAAACTTTGGCGTACTGCAATCTAATGGTGCACTGAAATTTGCCCTTGGTTTAAGACTTAAAGACTGACCAAAATGTAAAAATATATGACCTCAGGAATCGAAGAGTGAGAAAAGACAGTTTCTTACCAGCTGTCTGCAATTTCGTTACCGTCACGTCCTTTTCTGAGTCTTTTTTTTTTTACATATTTCAGTAATGCATCAAAGCAAATGTGTTAGGTTACATTGTGGTAATGTCTTAAATCTTGTACGTGATTGGAAAGCTGCTTCTGAGAAAAGATACATGTCTGCAAAACAGCGTGGAAAGTCAAGGCACATTTTAACAGAGCGGTCAGCGAGGGCGCAAAGTCGAAGTGGGGTGCCAGAAAGTTTGTTTTTTAGGATAAACTGGTTACTAACTCAAGGTTGGGGGCGCCTTTTCCTTTTTGCTCTTGGCGCTAAAATTTCTACTACGGTTCTGCTTTTCATCCTGTTGTATCTCACGCGTTTTGCAGCCTAGCATTATTTAAGGTGCATTGTTACATGTTTAACATAGTTTAAAGAATGAAAGGAAGTTATAGAAAAGCCACTGAACACTGGAAGCTGTTATTAGCATTTGACTCTGGTGCCTCGTAATCGAAAATATTTTCATTTTTTCGTGTGTTACTCGCAAACATAATTCATAGGCTTCAGTGTGGTATAAACTGTAGTGCTCATCCTAATGTTGCAAAATCGGAATTGTAGTGCAGCCACCTGCTGTTTGTGGACTGTGTAGACATATTTCCTGCTCTAGAACTTGAGGTTTTAGAGTTCTAGAAATGAGAGATTATTTAGCAGAGTGTTTGTGTTTATTTCCTAATGCACTAAAAAGTGAAAATATATAGGACATAAATAGGCTCCTAAGGATTTAAAGGAATCAAAAGAAAACCACTGCACTATATGGTATCTGGCTTTGTATATAGAATAAATATATTATATGGTAAATAGTAAAAAGTAAAAGTATTAGACGTTGAACATTACAACTCCTATATAGACCCTATTTTGCTGCTGAAATCAAATGTCATTTAAGACACGTGATGCCTACACTGCGGTGGCAGCCATTTTGTGAGCTGAGCCAGTATTCCTAAGAATACCATAATACATGATGTAATGAGGTGTAATTCCATAAAAAAATTGACTATATACTTACCAGCTCTGCTTAAAGCCCATGCATGTACCAGGATACCTAGAAATATCCCTATTTCCCCATCAGTATTGCTGACCCTCCAACATGATCCATTCCATTAGGTACAATCTAATCCGCTCCTGTGCTTCCAACTGTCACTCACCTGGTTTAAATGAATTAACTGATATTTGAAAAACTGTTTGCCTTTTCAGCATAGGTGGTTACCATAGTAACTGACAGTTGGATGCTCAGGAGCAGAGTTTTTTGTACCTAATGGAATGGGTCATGTTGAAGGGTATGGTATTGCAGTCTTTAAAAATAGGCAGAGCTTTGCAAAAGGGGTGGGGCTTCACACACAAATTAGCATTCTGGGTGGAGTTTTTTATGCAAATCACACGCTGGGCTTATTCTGTGGCTTTCTGCATATAGCATTTAAGACGAAGAGGAAATGCAGGTATACATTCAGCAAACATGTCATTTAAAGTTGCTGACTGGTTATTTCTTCGGGAGATCGCAGAGGGAAGAAAGAGACAACATAAAAGGGTGGGGCTTGAGGTAGTAATTAAATGCAAGTCCCGCCCCTGCCTATCAATGCTACAATCTGTGTTACTAAGGATGGACAAGCCCGGTCCCCTGGTGAGCACCACGCCAACCCCTGCCAGTAGAAGACAAGTCTAAGTTCATTATAAAGAGTGCTCGGCACTCATAGGGTCGGATACAGAATTAGGTACGCCCTGTGCTCGTAACTCCTCCCCAGAGGGAGCAATGTTACGACAGTGCGATCCTATATTCAGTACATGCGAAGGTAGTTCACTTCCCTCACACGTACTACGCTTTTGTACACTGGACCCCGCCTTAACTTTAACTCACGTAAAATGGGGCACACGCTGTACATTGCAAAGGCTTACGGCCCAGATCTTCTGCAGTGCGTTCAGTCGTGTAACCGCCATGTGTGCGCAGAACGAGCTGTCACTGGTGGCTAGCTTGCCAATAGTTACGTCACTGCAAAAAACGGATTGTGGGCCGTATTCAGAGATCCGTCAGCGAAAGGTTCACAATTATACGCACGGACGTTGCAAGGCAACACCCATGAGACTCCCCTCACACGGACGGGTTGTCCTTGAGTTACGAGTGCCTCGACCACCCTTATCTTTAAATGTGCATTTCCGTGCGTATAATACTTTCGTCCATGTGTATCTAACTAACCCCGCCCTCACATGGTCATTTAAATGCCTTCCCCCCCACCCACTTCCATGTATGTCTCCGGACGGATTACAACCACACCCCATACGTATTTTCTCACGTGCGATTCACAAGTCCGTGCCTAATGGACTTCCATGCGTAAAATCAACGTAGATAGCGTTAATTTAGTTACTACACATGCGCAGTTCATCAGATCATAAAAAAATACACACGGAACTTCCCGCAAAAATGGATCTCTGAATACGGCCCTGTATATCTGAAAACCCAAATATTATCATTCACAAAAGTTTTTCTATGAATGTGCCTTTTATAAAGGGAAATCTTGCTGATAAGTGACATTATTCAGGGTATGGTCGGATCGTAATAATGGAGTCAGTAAGGAGTGCAGGAATATCATGTATACAGAGTATTTTTATATAATAATTGTTACTAGCAGAACAAAGATTTGCTGCACAGAACAGGAAGGTCATTATCTATTTTATGCATTTAATAAGTTAGTGTTGACACATTAATGTGCTGGATAACCAGTTGTCACCGATGCTGTAATACGTTCTTACAGCACTGGTAATCAAAGGACTTAAATTGCTGCCAGACCTTGCAAAGGCCTGTGTGGAATCTACACATGGTGAATGGTGTCTACAAATTCTTCTTACTGGCTTGATTGACGCTAATTGTATATTATTGCAGCCATCGGTTTACGATGAAGGCGAATCGAGTTGTGTTTTTGCTCATTATAATGGTTGTAATTGTTATTTGTTTCAGATCTGTGTGGTCAGTTGAAGTTCTGGGCCTGATGTTGAGTTAGCAACTTAGTTAAAAAATAAATAAACAGCAAATTTGCACCTGGGTAAAACCATGTAGGGCCGCAGGACACAAACACAGACACACACACACACACACACACACACACGTGTTTTAATTCAACTCTAAATTGCAGTGCACTATTAACACTATTTAATGTGTGTTTGATAAAAAAAAAAAAGAAGCAATTTACCCATATTTACTAATTATGAAAACAAACCATCCCCCCGGGTCAAGTCCCGCCTCTAATGCACAATATTGTGGCTCCCAGGCCCCGCCCCCATTACTATGCAATGCTGTAAACCACAAGCTTAAAGACCTAATTTAAATATTCATGCAGGGTTCTGAGAGCTTAAATTTTCGGGAAACTCATAAATATTTCTTTTATATTTGGTATAATAATTAAATATTTAATTTTATCTTTTAATCATTTTATATTGATATATTTGCACAACTGGTATTGTAAGATGGTTTTCCTGGGTGCAAAGTAACTCCAGTCCAGTATACACAGTGTCGGATCATCAGCTGATGGGACGGATAATTGTAGACCCTCCAACATAACACATTCCACGAGGCACAAAATACTCTGTTCCTGAGCTTTCAACTGTCACTCACCTGGATTTAATTAAGGAACTGATTAACCCCTTAAAGGTGGTTACCATAGTAACTAATTGTTGGAACATTATTTTGTACCTAATGGAATGGGATGTGTTGGAGAGTCTGTAATTGTGTAGTGTGTACTGACTGACTGACTGTTTATTTCTTCCTACAGGGAGACCTCGAAGGGGAGAAAGAGATGGGAGCATGGGGGTGGGGCTTAATGACATAAATTATGTCATCAAGCCCCGCCCATCCTTAGTATCACTATGGATCACAGCATTGATAGGTAGGGGGTGTGGCTTTATGAGGGGATTTGCTTTAAATCACATCAATCCCAAATGTAAGACATCTACCTGCTCTTCTGCACATCCAGGAGCAATGCCCAAATTTAATGAGTTTCACCAATATTCGGGAGAGTCGGCAACTATGGTGTACCCACCTTTATACTGATAAATGTATTAATAGTATTATCTTTAACAATAACCATGACTAAGATTGTCCATATGTTAGCAAAATCAGTGTGAAAAATATGAAGTTGTTTAACAATTTTGCCCAGAGTTCTGCAATTTGAGTAAAAAAAAAATGTATTAGTTACAAAAATAAGCATTGGTATGTAGAAATGTATTTTAAGGAACAATTCCTCATAAGCAAGTTTCAGTTGTGTGTGTTCAAGTGCAGGAAAATCGTCTGAGTCCTTTATTTTACAAGGAGTTGTATTTTCTATGTGTCCTTTTATTGGTGTGCTATGGAGAAAGCCAACGTTCTTGTGCCTTAGAAGCCTAGAAGGCTCCTATTGTCTAGTCCCGGACTTGTGCCTTTTAGTGCCTCACCCAGTTTATATACCTGCTGACGAAACATCTTCTGATATGTCGACGAAACGCTTCCAGGTACAAGTCATATACTCATGTTAGACATGAATTTGTGAAGTTCTGTGGAAATAGACACTGCTTTTTATGGGTGTTATATTTTGTATATGTCTTTAATGATGTGTCTTGTAAATTTTCTAATTTATCACTGTAAAAAAAACTTTTATATTTAATTTTTTATCAAAAAAATAAAGCACATTTTCAGCTGATCATCGGTGTGTTTCTTTGGCAAGGTCGCTTGATATAGGAAAATTATATATAGACGCTGACTTCTTGCTTCTCCTGGAAGGGAGAAAAAAGAGACAGCTCCATGGGGGCAGGACTTGATCTTATCAAGCCCCGCCCATCCTTAGTAAGGTCAGGGGCTTGAACGATTTGAATTAAAGCTTTAAGCCCCGCCCCCTGGAATCCTAGTGTTCGTAGGGGTTAGCCAGGCCTTGAGGACATATTTTGTGTCATCAAGGCCTGGCCAAACCCCTGGTAACACTAGGACTCAAAGCATTGATTGACAGGGGTAGGGCCTAATGTTTGCCCTGTCCACTTGCTGGCATCTATCTCTTCCCTCCGAGATCACCCAGTGGGAAGAGATAAAAAATCGTCAACCCTGAAAAATATAATGGATATATTTCTTGTGTATGAAATGTGTAAAAAATAAATTAAATGTCCAAAAAATTGCGACCATTTAATACGGTAATGGACAACCTTATGCTAATTCAGAGTTTGAGAGTAACAGCAAACAAAGGTGCAAATGTGCATCTGACCACACAATGGTAAACTGCAATGAGGAGGGGGAGATTTAAGAGTGGAGAGGTGACATTTCCAAACTCAAGTCTTAATAACATTATAATATTAAAGCCGATCAGTATTCATGTGCAAGTGAAGAAAGCAAATTACACTCCTCAGATTGTATTCAAGAGTTTGAGCTAGATCCAGACTTAAATGAAATTAGTTACTCCTGGGCTAAACCATAGTGATTGCAGGGGAGTCATATTTCATCTGTTGCAAATAGTATTAGAGTTGAGAGGTGATGTTTCCTATCCCAAGTCTAAATTACAGTGTGATAGTAAAGCTGGTCAGTATCTGTGTGCAGTAAGCAATTCAAAGATATATCCCTGCATGCAAAGAATACAATTAAATTGACTCCCCCTGCAATCAACATGGTTTAGCCCAGGAGTAACTAATTTCAAGCACATACTTAAGTCTGGATCCAGCCCTTTGAGAGTAACAGCAAAAACGGGTGCAAGATTAAACATGGAGGGGTGTGGTTTGTCGGTAGAACGGTCATTTTATTTGAATGACCATCGTACGGCAGTGGAATGGCGACTGCCGGCAATTGCAACCCTAACTCTACCTTTTTAAGCCCTAACCCTAACTCGCCATGTCCCACAGCCTAACCCTAACCTTCCCCTTAAGCCTTAACACTAACCTAAACCCTGTTGCAGTGTGAGCCCTAACACTCTGCCGTAGTTTTCTATGGGGAAGGAGTGAATTACCTGTTCCAATATCAATTTTCAAATTAATAGGCTATTCGAACACGATACAACTGCCATTCAGCTAGCGGCTGTATGATGTTCTAAATAGAGACCCTCGGATTGGCAAACACGTCCCCACATGGGACAAACCCTGGTGCAAACTTATTTCTATTTTTTGCCTGCAGTGAAAATCATTAGCTTTTTTGAGAAACGTGTTTTTATATAGCGCTATCAGATTCCGTTGAACTAATTGTTGAACGTGGAAATTTTCGTTGCCAGTCCCCGCAACAATACTTAACATTGTGAAATAGGGACAGCCGAAAGTCCCTTTTTGACTGTCCCTATTTTACGAATGGGTGAGTATGCGATTCACATAATCACCCATTAATTTTCAGAAAAGTCGCTGCCAGCACTGCTGCCGTACCAGTCCAGTGAGTAACCCTCTCCTGTGACTTAGGGTTAGGCTGCGGGGGAGTGACTTAGAGTTAGGAAGTGGGATTACTTACTGTTCAGAGCACCGTGTTTGGTGCTCCGGGGATCAATTGCTATGCCTCATTGAGGCATAAGCAATCGATATCCCAGCCAGTTCGGAACTGGCTGGGAGTGAATGGCCCTATCGAAATAGGGCCGTTTGATACGAGGACCCACACCCGTAAATTTTACCTCAGAACTCTAAAGCTAGCCCTACACCTGAGCGATTTTGGGACACAGCAGGAAGTTTGTAATAAACAAAATGGTTTTGTCGCTAGGGAAAAAAAATAAATTAAAAAGTTGTGTTTTAGCTCTTTTATTGTCTGAAAAATTGTGTATGCCCGCACACTAGCTGATAACTGCGTCTCCTGTACACGGTATTTTACTAAATGTAAGTAAAAGGCAGTCCTGAGGAGGAGGTGACCAGAACTGGGTTTCATTTCATGACATCCATTTATAAAATGGCTGCCTGACATTTAAGGTCCGATTCAATTGACTGTGAAGACTGCGTTATTTTGGTTGAGATGCAAGTTCAGCGAATTTATTTCGTAGATTTTTATGTGTACCACATAGAGGTGCGTATAAAAATTTTTGCCTGCCATAATGGACGGTTATACGCACAATTCACCTCACAACCAAAATAACGAGGTCTTCGCAGTCTATTGAACTGTCAAGTGTTGGTATCTGTTTCAGTACACAACAGGAAACAAGAAGCCGTGGGCCCAGCACTCGTGATAGTCTCTCCAGTGTACGACCAGCTTTATGCTGTGTTCACTGTTTACACTTACTTTCCCTTGCAGTTCAATATGTTTTTATCTATTTGTACATCTGTTTTGACATGGTTTACTGTCCATCCAAATGACTGCTTAATCCAGTGGTTCTAAATGTGAAGACTCTGGATCGAGGTTATTAATTATATGTTATTGTGACATTCTATTTGTTTCCAAATGGATGCAATTGTTTTATTTTAGTTGAAATTTTGTATACTTTAGATAAAAAAATATAAAAATAAAAACAAACTCTTAGGGCCAGATTTACTAAGCTGCTGGAAAGGAAAAGTGGAGAAGTTGCCTATAGCAACCAATCAGATTCCAAGGGCCTCATGTACTAAGGTTGATGTTGGCAAAATTGCCCAAAGTCCCGGGACTTTAGCTGTTATTTCTCCATCGTAGTATTTACTAAAGCCAAAGTCCCGGGACTTTGGGCTTTTTCACCACCAAATTGACCAACATCGCTCTACCCTCCCAGTCACAACTTTTCTAATGTTACCTGTACAACACGGTTCATTCACTAAAGGCGATTTGACAAAATCGCCTCTAGTGCGATCCGTGAGGGCTTAAAAAAAAATTTCCTCCTGTGTGAGGCACTTTCCTAGAAAGCGACTCACACTTTAATAGAAAAACAAGTGTCAACATAGTTGACGTGTTTTTTCACCAAGTAAAAAACACTACATGCATTTTCCTATCACTTATTCTGCCGACGCATATACTACTATAAGGTAAAGCATGGCCATGTGTTTGTGGCCATGCTAATCCTTATAGTAGTGTTAGCAGCAGCCTGATAAGTGATAAAATTCTACAAGCAAATGTGTTATGTGTCCCTAAAAAATTTAAAAAAGTACCTAAATAAACTTTGCAATATTACCTGACCTAACACTACATGTAAAACCCAGAATAAAATGTGTCAAAAATGTCCCTTAGTGTGTATAGCGATTATAATGGTGGCCACTGTGACAAAATGTACCCTAAAGTGTATTTTAATGTTTTAATGTGTAATAAAATAATAAATAAATGTTGCGACTCACCATTTAGCAGTCATCTGTTTGGGATGACTTGCTTGTATTTTCAGCTTCTTCTGAAGATCTTCTTTCAATGTTGCTGGAGGATGCTTGTCACCTTGCTAGAAGAGGTTCTTCCGGTGGTCTTCGGCCTCTTCTGGCCCTTTTCATGACGCACCCCTTCTTTCTCCTCTGTTTTCCCGCTACTAATGACCGGTGTGTCGCTAGAGGGCCCCCTTTTATAGTAAAAATGACATCATCAACATTAGGGGGCTCTAGTGAGCGCTCTCGCATAAGTAAAGCCTAACTGTAACATCTGTGTCTGTGCATGTCAGATGTAATTGGTGTGAATCTTCTGGTGAATGCAATTCCATCGCCAAGAATATCTGGACGACAGAGGAGGACCATTTAAATGATACAGTGTGGACTGGCTCACAGACTTCCATGCTGATTAGCAGTCGTACGGACCACTGATCTGAACGAGAGACTTTAGGTTGCTCTATGGCAGCATAAGTGCTGGAGCAGCACCGCAGACCCTCCACGCCAAGGTGAGTATTACAGGGAAGTCTATGGGATTAGGGGTTAGTCTAACCCCAACCCTTACCGAAGGGTAAATATAAATTTAACCCCAACCCTTAATCTAATTCTTACCCGAACTCTAACCCAGGAAGGGATTCCCTGCAGCCTAACCCTAAGACTCCCTTCCCCGCAGCCTAACCCTAAGACTCCACTCCTCACAGCCTAACCCTAAAGTTAGTCATACACCAGCAAGCTGAATGGCTCCCTATTCTCCCTATACTTTAAAGCTTTTAGAGCAGCATAGTACATAGATATACAGCAGAGGAGTAGCACAGACAGTTCACAGAGCACGGCTTCGGCTGATCCCTGTCTGTACTACTCCCTGCAATAGCCGCTGCTGTATATCTATATACTATGCTGTTCTAAAAGCTTTAAAATATACCTTCATAGAGCAGCATAGTACATAGATATGCAGCAGCAGCTTTGAAGAATAGAGAGCCATTCAGCTTGCTGATTGGCTACCTGAAAATATCGGGAGCTTTCTCCTGTTATAAATCAAACATGTTCAAAGACCAAATAATCATACCAGAGCGTTTTTGGTGCATTTATTTGGTGTTTGAAAAAATTGATCCTGGCAGGGCCAGATTAACAATGGGGCTAATGGGACTACAACCCCAGGCCTCCATCTGAAAATAGGCCCCAACACACTGCAGTGCATAAGGATGAATGTCAGGAACTGACATCCTGCTCCAAAGCATACTATATAACGTGGACCCTTGATCATTTTCAGCCCCGGGCCCACATGGCCCTCAATCCAGCCCTGGATCCTGGCCATTAACTAAAGCGATAATCACCTGATAATTGGGTAGATAGTCGCTCTGGTGTATGACCAACTTTAGGGTTAGGCTGTGAGGCATGGAGTCTTAGGGTTAGGCTGCGGGGAAGAGAGTCTTTGGGTCGGACTGCGGGGAAGGGAGTCTTAGGGCTAGGCTGCGGGGAATCCCTTCCCGGGTTAGAGTTAGGGTAATGGAAGGGGAGGGTTAGGGTAACAATTAGAGTAAGTGTTGGGGTTAAATTTATATTTACCCTTCAGTGTCCTCTGTCTTCAGTATATTGATTGCTTTGTTGCGGGGAAGGGAGACTTAGGGTCAGGCTGCAGGGAGGGGAGTCTTAGAGCTAGGTTGCGGGAAAGAGAGTCTTAGCGTTAGACTTTGGGGAAGGGACTCTTAGGGTTAGGCTACAGTGAGAGGAGTCTTAGGGTTTGGCTGCTGGGAATCCCTTCCTGGGTTAGAGTTAGGGTAATGGAAGGGGATGGTTAGGGTAAGAATTGGAGTAAGTGTTGGGGTTAAATTTATATTTACCCTTTGGTGTCATCAATGTATCGATTGCTTTGCCTCTGCAAGTTGGGAACTGGCTGGAAGAGAGCAGTGATAACCCACACCCATCCTAATGACTACATCAATGCTAACTACTGTGGCACCGTTTCACCCAGAGCCCAGTACTACATATATACATGCACCGTATATGTTCTTCCTTATAATGCTCATTCTAGGAAGTTGTGACATCATTATAACATATCTATTCACATGATTCTTTTCACAGTTCATACACCCTGTAATGTAAGTTGTGTTTAATAACTTCCACAGCCAATGAAACAAGGAACATTCTTATTTTCTGACCTTTATCCAGCCAGCATCATCTGTCAGCCCTTCAGCAGACCCCCTGTCATTCTATGAGCGTCTGCAGCAGCTGTCCGGGAGCAATATACAGTTTCCAATGAAGGAAAGACACAACTGGAGAAGGAATGGCTGAGTGAAATAATGACTGGGGAAGACAGGAAAAGGAATCTGAATACAGCTTGAGCTGTTCATGAATCTAATGCCACCTTTAATGGACAGTGCACTTCTCCAGCTCTGATTTATATAGTTTACTAAACTGTACTCTTTTCTTCAGTCACTGAGCGCCACCTGCTGGAGGAAGAGGTGTGGTGACATTAAGAATGGTGTGAAAGAGGTCACAGGAAAGTACCCTGCTCCTTAGATAATCAGGTACAGGATCACTACCAATTGAAAGTTCTGTCACTTTATAGGTCATTGGTGCAGCCTCACCTGGAATATGCTGTTCAGTTCTGGAGGCCACATCTCTAGAAGGACATAAATACATTAGAGACTGTGCAAAGAAGAGCAACTAAAATGGTGCATGACCTGTGTCACACAGGAGGAGGTAACATGTGTAGCTTGGAGCAGAGAAGAGCCAGCGGGGATATGACAGCAGCTTTTACATATATCAAGGAGTTTAACTAGGTACAGAAGGGGCCTTTTTAAAAAGAAGAGGTGTAATAGAACAGATGGCATGAATATAAACTGGAGGGTGGTAGATTCAGAGGAAAGGTGCAGAAAAATGACTTCACTGAAAGGGTGATAGATAATGACGCAGGATTGTCAGTGATGCAGGATTGCCAGCGATGCACGATTGTCAGTGCTGCACGATTGTCAGTGATGTCAGTAATGCAGGATTGTCAGTGACGCAGGATTGTCAGTGATGCAGGATTGCCAGCGATGCACGATTGTCAGTGCTGCACGATTGTCAGTGATGTCAGTAATGCAGGATTGTCAGTGACGCAGGATTGTCAGTGATGCAGGATTGCCAGCGATGCACGATTGTCAGTGCTGCACGATTGTCAGTGATGTCAGTAATGCAGGATTGTCAGTGACGCAGGATTGTCAGTGATGCAGGATTGCCAGCGATGCACGATTGTCAGTGCTGCACGATTG
The DNA here is from genome assembly GCA_011038615.1 of Limnodynastes dumerilii. Lineage (NCBI taxonomy): Eukaryota > Metazoa > Chordata > Amphibia > Anura > Limnodynastidae > Limnodynastes > Limnodynastes dumerilii. The sequence continues at coordinate 156,670 of WWET01003574.1, forward strand.
TCAGTGATGTCAGTAATGCAGGATTGTCAGTGACGCAGGATTGTCAGTGATGCAGGATTGCCAGCGATGCACGATTGTCAGTGCTGCACGATTGTCAGTGATGTCAGTAATGCAGGATTGTCAGTGACGCAGGATTGTCAGTGATGCAGGATTGCCAGCGATGCACGATTGTCAGTGCTGCACGATTGTCAGTGATGTCAGTAATGCAGGATTGTCAGTGACGCAGGATTGTCAGTGATGCAGGATTGCCAGCGATGCACGATTGTCAGTGCTGCACGATTGTCAGTGATGTCAGTAATGCAGGATTGTCAGTGACGCAGGATTGTCAGTGATGCAGGATTGCCAGCGATGCACGATTGTCAGTGCTGCACGATTGTCAGTGATGTCAGTAATGCAGGATTGTCAGTGACGCAGGATTGTCAGTGATGCAGGATTGCCAGCGATGCACGATTGTCAGTGCTGCACGATTGTCAGTGATGTCAGTAATGCAGGATTGTCAGTGACGCAGGATTGTCAGTGATGCAGGATTGCCAGCGATGCACGATTGTCAGTGCTGCACGATTGTCAGTGATGTCAGTAATGCAGGATTGTCAGTGACGCAGGATTGTCAGTGATGCAGGATTGCCAGCGATGCACGATTGTCAGTGCTGCACGATTGTCAGTGATGTCAGTAATGCAGGATTGTCAGTGACGCAGGATTGTCAGTGATGCAGGATTGCCAGCGATGCACGATTGTCAGTGCTGCACGATTGTCAGTGATGTCAGTAATGCAGGATTGTCAGTGACGCAGGATTGTCAGTGATGCAGGATTGCCAGCGATGCACGATTGTCAGTGCTGCACGATTGTCAGTGATGTCAGTAATGCAGGATTGTCAGTGACGCAGGATTGTCAGTGATGCAGGATTGCCAGCGATGCACGATTGTCAGTGCTGCACGATTGTCAGTGATGTCAGTAATGCAGGATTGTCAGTGACGCAGGATTGTCAGTGATGCAGGATTGCCAGCGATGCACGATTGTCAGTGCTGCACGATTGTCAGTGATGTCAGTAATGCAGGATTGTCAGTGACGCAGGATTGTCAGTGATGCAGGATTGCCAGCGATGCACGATTGTCAGTGCTGCACGATTGTCAGTGATGTCAGTAATGCAGGATTGTCAGTGACGCAGGATTGTCAGTGATGCAGGATTGCCAGCGATGCACGATTGTCAGTGCTGCACGATTGTCAGTGATGTCAGTAATGCAGGATTGTCAGTGACGCAGGATTGTCAGTGATGCAGGATTGCCAGCGATGCACGATTGTCAGTGCTGCACGATTGTCAGTGATGTCAGTAATGCAGGATTGTCAGTGACGCAGGATTGTCAGTGATGCAGGATTGCCAGCGATGCACGATTGTCAGTGCTGCACGATTGTCAGTGATGTCAGTAATGCAGGATTGTCAGTGACGCAGGATTGTCAGTGATGCAGGATTGCCAGCGATGCACGATTGTCAGTGCTGCACGATTGTCAGTGATGTCAGTAATGCAGGATTGTCAGTGACGCAGGATTGTCAGTGATGCAGGATTGCCAGCGATGCACGATTGTCAGTGCTGCACGATTGTCAGTGATGTCAGTAATGCAGGATTGTCAGTGACGCAGGATTGTCAGTGATGCAGGATTGCCAGCGATGCACGATTGTCAGTGCTGCACGATTGTCAGTGATGTCAGTAATGCAGGATTGTCAGTGACGCAGGATTGTCAGTGATGCAGGATTGCCAGCGATGCACGATTGTCAGTGCTGCACGATTGTCAGTGATGTCAGTAATGCAGGATTGTCAGTGACGCAGGATTGTCAGTGATGCAGGATTGCCAGCGATGCACGATTGTCAGTGCTGCACGATTGTCAGTGATGTCAGTAATGCAGGATTGTCAGTGACGCAGGATTGTCAGTGATGCAGGATTGCCAGCGATGCACGATTGTCAGTGCTGCACGATTGTCAGTGATGTCAGTAATGCAGGATTGTCAGTGACGCAGGATTGTCAGTGATGCAGGATTGCCAGCGATGCACGATTGTCAGTGCTGCACGATTGTCAGTGATGTCAGTAATGCAGGATTGTCAGTGACGCAGGATTGTCAGTGATGCAGGATTGCCAGCGATGCACGATTGTCAGTGCTGCACGATTGTCAGTGATGTCAGTAATGCAGGATTGTCAGTGACGCAGGATTGTCAGTGATGCAGGATTGCCAGCGATGCACGATTGTCAGTGCTGCACGATTGTCAGTGATGTCAGTAATGCAGGATTGTCAGTGACGCAGGATTGTCAGTGATGCAGGATTGCCAGCGATGCACGATTGTCAGTGCTGCACGATTGTCAGTGATGTCAGTAATGCAGGATTGTCAGTGACGCAGGATTGTCAGTGATGCAGGATTGCCAGCGATGCACGATTGTCAGTGCTGCACGATTGTCAGTGATGTCAGTAATGCAGGATTGTCAGTGACGCAGGATTGTCAGTGATGCAGGATTGCCAGCGATGCACGATTGTCAGTGCTGCACGATTGTCAGTGATGTCAGTAATGCAGGATTGTCAGTGACGCAGGATTGTCAGTGATGCAGGATTGCCAGCGATGCACGATTGTCAGTGCTGCACGATTGTCAGTGATGTCAGTAATGCAGGATTGTCAGTGACGCAGGATTGTCAGTGATGCAGGATTGCCAGCGATGCACGATTGTCAGTGCTGCACGATTGTCAGTGATGTCAGTAATGCAGGATTGTCAGTGACGCAGGATTGTCAGTGATGCAGGATTGCCAGCGATGCACGATTGTCAGTGCTGCACGATTGTCAGTGATGTCAGTAATGCAGGATTGTCAGTGACGCAGGATTGTCAGTGATGCAGGATTGCCAGCGATGCACGATTGTCAGTGCTGCACGATTGTCAGTGATGTCAGTAATGCAGGATTGTCAGTGACGCAGGATTGTCAGTGATGCAGGATTGCCAGCGATGCACGATTGTCAGTGCTGCACGATTGTCAGTGATGTCAGTAATGCAGGATTGTCAGTGACGCAGGATTGTCAGTGATGCAGGATTGCCAGCGATGCACGATTGTCAGTGCTGCACGATTGTCAGTGATGTCAGTAATGCAGGATTGTCAGTGACGCAGGATTGTCAGTGATGCAGGATTGCCAGCGATGCACGATTGTCAGTGCTGCACGATTGTCAGTGATGTCAGTAATGCAGGATTGTCAGTGACGCAGGATTGTCAGTGATGCAGGATTGCCAGCGATGCACGATTGTCAGTGCTGCACGATTGTCAGTGATGTCAGTAATGCAGGATTGTCAGTGACGCAGGATTGTCAGTGATGCAGGATTGCCAGCGATGCACGATTGTCAGTGCTGCACGATTGTCAGTGATGTCAGTAATGCAGGATTGTCAGTGACGCAGGATTGTCAGTGATGCAGGATTGCCAGCGATGCACGATTGTCAGTGCTGCACGATTGTCAGTGATGTCAGTAATGCAGGATTGTCAGTGACGCAGGATTGTCAGTGATGCAGGATTGCCAGCGATGCACGATTGTCAGTGCTGCACGATTGTCAGTGATGTCAGTAATGCAGGATTGTCAGTGACGCAGGATTGTCAGTGATGCAGGATTGCCAGCGATGCACGATTGTCAGTGCTGCACGATTGTCAGTGATGTCAGTAATGCAGGATTGTCAGTGACGCAGGATTGTCAGTGATGCAGGATTGCCAGCGATGCACGATTGTCAGTGCTGCACGATTGTCAGTGATGTCAGTAATGCAGGATTGTCAGTGACGCAGGATTGTCAGTGATGCAGGATTGCCAGCGATGCACGATTGTCAGTGCTGCACGATTGTCAGTGATGTCAGTAATGCAGGATTGTCAGTGACGCAGGATTGTCAGTGATGCAGGATTGCCAGCGATGCACGATTGTCAGTGCTGCACGATTGTCAGTGATGTCAGTAATGCAGGATTGTCAGTGACGCAGGATTGTCAGTGATGCAGGATTGCCAGCGATGCACGATTGTCAGTGCTGCACGATTGTCAGTGATGTCAGTAATGCAGGATTGTCAGTGACGCAGGATTGTCAGTGATGCAGGATTGCCAGCGATGCACGATTGTCAGTGCTGCACGATTGTCAGTGATGTCAGTAATGCAGGATTGTCAGTGACGCAGGATTGTCAGTGATGCAGGATTGCCAGCGATGCACGATTGTCAGTGCTGCACGATTGTCAGTGATGTCAGTAATGCAGGATTGTCAGTGACGCAGGATTGTCAGTGATGCAGGATTGCCAGCGATGCACGATTGTCAGTGCTGCACGATTGTCAGTGATGTCAGTAATGCAGGATTGTCAGTGACGCAGGATTGTCAGTGATGCAGGATTGCCAGCGATGCACGATTGTCAGTGCTGCACGATTGTCAGTGATGTCAGTAATGCAGGATTGTCAGTGACGCAGGATTGTCAGTGATGCAGGATTGCCAGCGATGCACGATTGTCAGTGCTGCACGATTGTCAGTGATGTCAGTAATGCAGGATTGTCAGTGACGCAGGATTGTCAGTGATGCAGGATTGCCAGCGATGCACGATTGTCAGTGCTGCACGATTGTCAGTGATGTCAGTAATGCAGGATTGTCAGTGACGCAGGATTGTCAGTGATGCAGGATTGCCAGCGATGCACGATTGTCAGTGCTGCACGATTGTCAGTGATGTCAGTAATGCAGGATTGTCAGTGACGCAGGATTGTCAGTGATGCAGGATTGCCAGCGATGCACGATTGTCAGTGCTGCACGATTGTCAGTGATGTCAGTAATGCAGGATTGTCAGTGACGCAGGATTGTCAGTGATGCAGGATTGCCAGCGATGCACGATTGTCAGTGCTGCACGATTGTCAGTGATGTCAGTAATGCAGGATTGTCAGTGACGCAGGATTGTCAGTGATGCAGGATTGCCAGCGATGCACGATTGTCAGTGCTGCACGATTGTCAGTGATGTCAGTAATGCAGGATTGTCAGTGACGCAGGATTGTCAGTGATGCAGGATTGCCAGCGATGCACGATTGTCAGTGCTGCACGATTGTCAGTGATGTCAGTAATGCAGGATTGTCAGTGACGCAGGATTGTCAGTGATGCAGGATTGCCAGCGATGCACGATTGTCAGTGCTGCACGATTGTCAGTGATGTCAGTAATGCAGGATTGTCAGTGACGCAGGATTGTCAGTGATGCAGGATTGCCAGCGATGCACGATTGTCAGTGCTGCACGATTGTCAGTGATGTCAGTAATGCAGGATTGTCAGTGACGCAGGATTGTCAGTGATGCAGGATTGCCAGCGATGCACGATTGTCAGTGCTGCACGATTGTCAGTGATGTCAGTAATGCAGGATTGTCAGTGACGCAGGATTGTCAGTGATGCAGGATTGCCAGCGATGCACGATTGTCAGTGCTGCACGATTGTCAGTGATGTCAGTAATGCAGGATTGTCAGTGACGCAGGATTGTCAGTGATGCAGGATTGCCAGCGATGCACGATTGTCAGTGCTGCACGATTGTCAGTGATGTCAGTAATGCAGGATTGTCAGTGACGCAGGATTGTCAGTGATGCAGGATTGCCAGCGATGCACGATTGTCAGTGCTGCACGATTGTCAGTGATGTCAGTAATGCAGGATTGTCAGTGACGCAGGATTGTCAGTGATGCAGGATTGCCAGCGATGCACGATTGTCAGTGCTGCACGATTGTCAGTGATGTCAGTAATGCAGGATTGTCAGTGACGCAGGATTGTCAGTGATGCAGGATTGCCAGCGATGCACGATTGTCAGTGCTGCACGATTGTCAGTGATGTCAGTAATGCAGGATTGTCAGTGACGCAGGATTGTCAGTGATGCAGGATTGCCAGCGATGCACGATTGTCAGTGCTGCACGATTGTCAGTGATGTCAGTAATGCAGGATTGTCAGTGACGCAGGATTGTCAGTGATGCAGGATTGCCAGCGATGCACGATTGTCAGTGCTGCACGATTGTCAGTGATGTCAGTAATGCAGGATTGTCAGTGACGCAGGATTGTCAGTGATGCAGGATTGCCAGCGATGCACGATTGTCAGTGCTGCACGATTGTCAGTGATGTCAGTAATGCAGGATTGTCAGTGACGCAGGATTGTCAGTGATGCAGGATTGCCAGCGATGCACGATTGTCAGTGCTGCACGATTGTCAGTGATGTCAGTAATGCAGGATTGTCAGTGACGCAGGATTGTCAGTGATGCAGGATTGCCAGCGATGCACGATTGTCAGTGCTGCACGATTGTCAGTGATGTCAGTAATGCAGGATTGTCAGTGACGCAGGATTGTCAGTGATGCAGGATTGCCAGCGATGCACGATTGTCAGTGCTGCACGATTGTCAGTGATGTCAGTAATGCAGGATTGTCAGTGACGCAGGATTGTCAGTGATGCAGGATTGCCAGCGATGCACGATTGTCAGTGCTGCACGATTGTCAGTGATGTCAGTAATGCAGGATTGTCAGTGACGCAGGATTGTCAGTGATGCAGGATTGCCAGCGATGCACGATTGTCAGTGCTGCACGATTGTCAGTGATGTCAGTAATGCAGGATTGTCAGTGACGCAGGATTGTCAGTGATGCAGGATTGCCAGCGATGCACGATTGTCAGTGCTGCACGATTGTCAGTGATGTCAGTAATGCAGGATTGTCAGTGACGCAGGATTGTCAGTGATGCAGGATTGCCAGCGATGCACGATTGTCAGTGCTGCACGATTGTCAGTGATGTCAGTAATGCAGGATTGTCAGTGACGCAGGATTGTCAGTGATGCAGGATTGCCAGCGATGCACGATTGTCAGTGCTGCACGATTGTCAGTGATGTCAGTAATGCAGGATTGTCAGTGACGCAGGATTGTCAGTGATGCAGGATTGCCAGCGATGCACGATTGTCAGTGCTGCACGATTGTCAGTGATGTCAGTAATGCAGGATTGTCAGTGACGCAGGATTGTCAGTGATGCAGGATTGCCAGCGATGCACGATTGTCAGTGCTGCACGATTGTCAGTGATGTCAGTAATGCAGGATTGTCAGTGACGCAGGATTGTCAGTGATGCAGGATTGCCAGCGATGCACGATTGTCAGTGCTGCACGATTGTCAGTGATGTCAGTAATGCAGGATTGTCAGTGACGCAGGATTGTCAGTGATGCAGGATTGCCAGCGATGCACGATTGTCAGTGCTGCACGATTGTCAGTGATGTCAGTAATGCAGGATTGTCAGTGACGCAGGATTGTCAGTGATGCAGGATTGCCAGCGATGCACGATTGTCAGTGCTGCACGATTGTCAGTGATGTCAGTAATGCAGGATTGTCAGTGACGCAGGATTGTCAGTGATGCAGGATTGCCAGCGATGCACGATTGTCAGTGCTGCACGATTGTCAGTGATGTCAGTAATGCAGGATTGTCAGTGACGCAGGATTGTCAGTGATGCAGGATTGCCAGCGATGCACGATTGTCAGTGCTGCACGATTGTCAGTGATGTCAGTAATGCAGGATTGTCAGTGACGCAGGATTGTCAGTGATGCAGGATTGCCAGCGATGCACGATTGTCAGTGCTGCACGATTGTCAGTGATGTCAGTAATGCAGGATTGTCAGTGACGCAGGATTGTCAGTGATGCAGGATTGCCAGCGATGCACGATTGTCAGTGCTGCACGATTGTCAGTGATGTCAGTAATGCAGGATTGTCAGTGACGCAGGATTGTCAGTGATGCAGGATTGCCAGCGATGCACGATTGTCAGTGCTGCACGATTGTCAGTGATGTCAGTAATGCAGGATTGTCAGTGACGCAGGATTGTCAGTGATGCAGGATTGCCAGCGATGCACGATTGTCAGTGCTGCACGATTGTCAGTGATGTCAGTAATGCAGGATTGTCAGTGACGCAGGATTGTCAGTGATGCAGGATTGCCAGCGATGCACGATTGTCAGTGCTGTCGGTGATGCACGATTGTCAGTGACGCAGGATTGTCAGTGACGCAGGATTGTCAGTGATGCAGGATTGCCAGCGATGCACGATTGTCAGTGCTGCACGATTGTCAGTGATGTCAGTAATGCAGGATTGTCAGTGACGCAGGATTGCCAGTGATGCACGATTGTCAGTGATGTCAGTAATGCAGGATTGTCAGTGACGCAGGATTGTCAGTGATGCAGGATTGTCAGTGACGCAGGATTGCCAGTGATGCAGGATTCACAACTCTTTATTCGACTGATGCTTGCTCGACAGTTCGGCGCTCGACAAGAATGTGGGATACTTTGGGACACGCGACATAACACAGGTGAGTATGATACTAAATGTGGATTTTAATGTTAGATTTAGGGTTAGGGGTAGGGTAGGGTTAGGATTAGGCTATGGTAAAGATTCGGTTAGGGTTAGGCTGCAGTGAGCGGAGGTTTAAGGTTAAGATGTTAAATGTTGCATGAATGACATTATAATTTATATACTACACTCAGCCCCAGGGTATAAGGACACCCCTTCAGCTGGTGGCCATCCTGGGGTTCTATTAAACTAATATCGGTCACATGAATTTTTCATAACCCTAAAATACAATATCCTGCATACCCTGGTCCTGACACACCACCTGCCCGCCACAGTAAAGCAAACAAGTCACCACAAGCATGCCCCCTCCGGTGCCCTCTCTGTTCCAATCCAACCCTTCAGTTCATACGCCTTCCCTTCAGTCACTGTCAGTGGCAAACACAGGATTTCTACAGAGGGGTATTTCCAAATGCCAGAACCTGGGCAGGGCAAATTTTGGCATCGAGAATGTTGGGAGCTATCTATGCTGTACCCGATCTTCAGAGCTTTGCCCAGTCCCTGGTCTCTGTGTTGTGGCTCCCTCTGGTGGTTTTTTTTTCTCTTGGCTCTGTAAGGGGTCAACCGGTAACCTCCCCATTCCCCCCTGTGTGTGCCACTGACTGGCCACCAGCATTATACATTATATCTTCATTACTTAAGTCACTCACAGCAAGCCTGGCATCACCGTTCGCATAATTTACTAATAGTCACCCACCCGGCAAGGTCTCACGATGATGATCTACGAGGTCATTGCCAACATCGTAGGGGCTAGCTTCCAGTTGAAATACTGGCACATGCGCAGTGTTTATGGTTGGGGACTACGAATATTTCAAACCCCAGGATAAGAAACACTGTGTGTTTTAACTGTTCTTATTTCTTTTTTTTATTTGTCCCACTGGAATACTTAATGGTGTTCCTTGTTTATATGAACAAGGAACACCATTGGTTAGTCCAGTCCCAACATCGTCTAGCTTCCAGTTGAAATACTGGCACATGCGCAGTGTTTATGGTTGGGGACTACGAATATTTCAAACCCCAGGATAAGAAACACTGTGTGTTTTAACTGTTCTTATTTCTTTTCTTTTATTTGTCCCACTGGAATACTTAATGGTGTTCCTTGTTTATATGAACAAGGAACACCATTGGTGATTCCAGTAGGCAAAATATATATTTAAATGTATAAAATTATTTCATTTTATGTTATGAAAAAATAACTGTTAATAGTTTTATTTATTTATTTAATTAATTAATTAACACTCACACATTCCGTGCATTCAAGTAGTCTCCCTATACATATTCCCCTTTCTTTCACCTAATAACAGCTATTAGGGGGAGGAAAAGGGGGGTATATGGGGAGAC
>WWET01003575.1:25261-35832 GCA_011038615.1 Limnodynastes dumerilii
TGTCTCAGGTATGAATGCAGCCCCTTCCTTGTTTGTCTCAGGTATGAATGCAGAACACCCTTGTATGTCTCAGGTATGAATGCAGCCATCCCTTGTATGTCTCAGGTATGAATGCAGCCCCCCTTGTATGTCTCAGGTATGAATGCAGCCCCCGTGTATGTCTCATTGCGCTGTACTGTGTGGTGTGTGCAGCCGGGGAGTTCACCACGTACAGCTCAATAGAGTAAATGGATATTACTGCACAGGGTGTAAAGGAATGTCAGGACTCAGTATGAGTGTGATTGTAACGCTGACCTTTACTGAGTTATGTGATTGATGTTGCTGGGGAGTGAGTTTCCTTTACAAGGACACTCTCCAGTCTCTTGTAATGCCTCTGATTTAAGTCTCCTGCCCTCCCCAAGTAATGTCATAATTTATTCACTGTACCTGGGGGGGAGCGGGAGACTTAAATCAGAGGCATTACAAGAGACTGGAGAGCGTACGTGTAAAGGAAACATTAGTGCTCACTCCCCAGCACCATCAATCACATAACTTCAGCGTTACAATCACACTCATACTGAACCCATATTTCATTACATCCTGTGCTGTAATATCCATTTACTCTATTGAGTTGCACGTGGTGAAAAGCTGCCGGCTGCTCACACCACACAGTACAGCAGTAGAGTAAACAGATATTCAGAGGCGTAACTAGTATGGGTTCTGTAGGGCATGTTCCCTAGGCGCTGATGGCTTTGGAGGCGCCATCAGGTCACAAACCCTACAAAACCCACACAAAAAGAAGGAAAATGAAAGACTAAACCCCTCTTACCTTACTCTCTGCGTCTGAGAGCAACGGCAGCGCGGTGCGGCATCCTCCAATCAGTGTTCAGCCGGACAGTGCCGGCCTATAGGACACACTGCAAGATTAGCTCACTCTCCCAGTGTGTCATGTGACCGGCGTTGTCTGGCTAAACACTGATTGGAGGATGCCGCGCCGCAGCTGCAGTTGCTCTCAGACGCAGAGAGTAAGGTAAGAGGGGTTTATTCTTTGTTTTTCTGGAGGGGTGGGGTGGGAGGAGCCATTTGGGCATTTGCCCTGGGACGCCATTTGGGCTAGTTACGCCCCTGCAGATATTACAGCACAGGGTGCAATGACATACGGGCTCAGTATGAGTAGAATATTTAGTTATGTGATTAATGTTGCTGCGGAGTGAGCGCTATAGATTCATTCACACAGACCCCGCTCTCCAGTCACCTGTAACGGACTCAGTGACTTAAATCTCCTGGCCCCCAGGCTCTTGCAGTGCATAAAGTGACGTCATTGGGGGGGCGGAGATTCCTCTCACAGCCATACGGGGATTGTAAATCTATAATTTTAGGGTAATATAAAAACTCATATTTCCACAGTGAGTCCCCTTCAACCACAAAACACCCCCCAGCCCCCAGCCCACCAGCAGAAGGCAACATGGCTGACTTATCCTCCAGCACACAGGGAAAAATCTATGTGCGAGAGAAGTCGGTCATGTTTCTCCTCTCATGTGAAAGCATGAAGTTTATGAAATCTCCTATCTGTATAATAGGGCACATTTTCCTAAATTGTAAAAAAAACTGTCATTTTCTCAAAAATATCACCCCCCCCAAAGGCACTCCCCAGGAACATCAGCTCCCTAAAAAAACAGCTAGTGAAAAGACCCTTTCGGCACTGAGTTCTGCCTTCCCAATCATATTCTAATCTAAGTCAATGTAATACGGCTTTCTGAAAAAGGAAGTAGAAAAAAACGGGCTAATTTTTCACTTTAACCTGTTCCAGTTTTTTCATTTTTTATTATTTCACTATAAATTGGCATGCAACACATGGAGACAATTCTGTACAGACTGGTGAAAATTGTATCTTAATACGTAAAATACTTTCTGAGCTACAGCCCCTCAAACACCATGCCCCCCCTCCAACAGGAAGTCAATGACGGAATGCTGTTTATTATAGTCAACCTTAATATAAGGTCACAACCGTGCCCTTATAATATATATTACAAAAAAACGCCCTAGAGCAGTTCTGCACTTCTCCAATTTCAGTATATAGATAAAAATAGGTGCTTGACTTTCAAAGATAATGTAAGTCCCCCGGTGACCTATGAACCAAAGTCAGCACTCCAAAACAGTAATAAAGACAAGAAAATTGTATCTAAATAATTTTCTTTATATCAATTTCACATAAGGAAAAAATTCCATAGTGCAAAACAGTGCAAAAAAATTCCACAAACAACGTGACAAGTCAAAAAAGACATGTTGATACAAGCAGATAGCAGCTAGTCATGTGGTGAGGAGATATCAAGATACATTTGAAAAAGTCAGAGCATCATAAAGTGCATTAAAGTCCATATGAAAAATAGTTTAGGTGTACTGAAAGTCCAATATACTGCTGATTCTCATCCAACCACAGAAAGCAGTCCAACAGCTGCTGTTTCGGCGCTCTCACACAGCACCGTCATCAGGGAACCATCTTACCAGCTTACCTCAGCTGATCCCAATCAGATGCGCACCGTCCCGCCACACTGGATCCTCACATGTCAGTGGGCGCAGGTCCCCACCTCACACAGCGCGCCCGGCAAACACAGATGACGTCAGGGGACCAGGGGGATGTCTCAGGCGTCCTTACCGTAATCCTCCCAAAGTGTCAACCGGTTGCTATGGAGATGTAGTCCACGCACACACAGCATGCGGGTACCGTATAGCGGTGACAAAGCGCCTGGAAGGGCAACAGAAGGGCAGCGTATTAAAGAAGGTCAGGATAGGGATATCAAACTGTTTCGCATAGTTATCCAAAATGCCATAATTTACATAAAATTACACAAATCCTGACTCACAAAGCAACCATAATTACATTATTTATACATTATCATAATAAAAGTCATAGAAAGCAAGAAAAGGACAATTCCTTGTTCATACCCTTTGGGGCTAAGGTTTCAAAAAGATGAATAAGTTTAGCTTCCTTTCTTAGCAGGATAGCATCCCTATTACCACCCCTACAAAGAGGGGGTATAAATGCAATTGGCATCACCTTCATGTCCCTAACGTTATGTTGCAATTCTACAAAATGTTTGGCAACAGGAGGAGTACTGTTATCTATACTATGAAAAGGTTTTTTAATTGAATACCTGTGTAAAACAATTCTCTCCTTTAACATTCTTGATGTCTTCCCTATATAAAGCTTTAAACAGGGACATTAAATTAAATATACTACAAATCTTGTCTCACATGTCATCCTGTGCCTGATAGAGTATATTAAATTTTTGGTAGGATGTCTGAAGATGTTGCCGGTCAACATAAACTGACAGTTTATGCAGCCAGCACACCTATAGACTCCTGGTTTACCTGACAGCCAATGCTTATGGGAACTGGGTAATACATCTCTTTTGATCAAATTATCCCCTAGATTGTTACTACGTTTATAGCTAAACATGGGGACTGGACCCACTAAGTTTCCAATTGTATCATCTGTGGACAAAATGTGCCACATTCTGCTTTACAATACAATCTGCTTTAGCTTATTTGACATTGTAGAGAATGTCGTATTGAATATCATACGGTCCTTGACCATACTTGATTTATTCTTAACCCTTAACAAAGATTGTCTATCCAATCATAGGCATCTACGTTTGGCATCCTCTACCTCCTTAATGCTATAGCCTCTTTGTACAAAACGCATGCCCATCCAAGGAGGCTAACAGTGATTCCCTACTCGAGGTAATCCTCACTATCCTTACCATCTGGGAGTACGGCAATCAACTCTTTAGTGGTTTGGAATGGAAGCTTTCTGATCTCAAAAGGGTATTTTTATCGGTACTCTTCTTAAATATCACTGTAGAGAAACCCTCATTATCCCGGGAGACCATAACATCCCAAAAACTTAACTTGGTCATATTGGACCTGATTCACACTTAAGATTTTGCAGTTGTTCTGTGCGTATTTTAAAAACACAACTACTGTGCATGCTCAGAACGTGAATTTACGCACGGAGACAGATTGATTCACAAATGGGTATGATCAGTTACGAAACTACATGCAGACCGAATGAATAAATTACCGCATGTGTATGTGAGGGGGATGGATGCGTAATGTAAATGAGCACCATATGGATTATTAATGTACAGTGTGGGCGTTTCTCATCCCTTACGAACGATTCACAATTGCGTTGGGTGTGCGTATTGTTACCTACGCACGTATAAACTTAGGCATGCCCCTACCCTTGCCTTAATTCATTTAGGCAGGTATCATTTTACGTATTTGCGTTGCTGTCTGTGCGTTTGTTTGTGACAGGTGTTGTGAATCTTTCATTCATGTGTGGGTTCTTTTAAATTCGTGCAATGAACTCCAGAAATTTCTTCTCTTACTACTGTGAGCTTGGAAAGACTGTTTTTTAGAGTCTAAGGTATGTATATGCTTATATTGTTACATTCATATACTCTTTGCCTGTATGTGTGTGTGTATATATATATATATATATATATATATATATGTGTGTGTGTGGTGCCCCTGAGAAGGGTGCCGGTACTTGATTATCTTTGCGGCCCCCGCTACGTAACTTACGTATCCCCGCTACGTAAGTTATGTGCTCCCTCTCTGGGGGCATGGGCACAGTGGGTAGGTGAAACTGATGTTCTGTGCGGCGGCGGCGGGACACCGGACATGAAACGGTGGGTGTGTGCGTGCGTGCGTGCATGGGTGACACTAATGCAGCAATGTCCGTGACCGGACATGTTGCTGTATCGGGGACGGACGGACGGAGATGATGTTCTGTGGCGGCGGGAGCCTCTGGAGACCGGACATGACACGGCGGGGACATTGGGGACACGAAGGGGGGGACAGAGTGGGGAGGGGGGAGACGGACGGAGGAAGAGACACCCTCCTCCTTATTATTCTTTACATGGGCTGCCGCCGGGGGACACACACAGCTGCACCGAAGCGCGCGTGCCCTCTGCTGAAGAAAAAAATAGGTAACCAGCGGCCTCTCCAGCAGGGGGCAGCAAAGATAAACAAGTACCAGGGTGCCCTCTAATGTGTATAGGAAATTGCAAAATGTTTAGAGTATTGGATGGCTTGTGGGAGGTTTTGATTGCTGGGTTGTTTGAACTGTTGCCTAGGCAGCAGTCAGCTGGTAGTGGCATGTGGTTTATCGTAAGGGATTCTTCTAGAAAGTTCAGTTGGAAGGGACAGTTGGTGTGAGGTGATCTGAGGGGAAGCAGTAGTGAAGTGAAGGAGAAAGTGGCATAGGAGGGAAGCTGTTTTGGAGTGAATACTTAAGCCAAGGGTGCTTAGAAAGTGCGGTGAATAACCAGTCTGACAGAAAACAGTGTTAGAAAGAAAAGTGGAGACAGTGGTCAAGTGAAAGTATAAAGATTCTTGGAAAGGGGTCGTCTATTGGTGAAAGTAGCAGTCAGATCGAAGGAACTGTAAAGAGTGCTGGAGAGAGCCAAGGCAGCTGTGAGGCAAAGAGAGAGCCAGAGAGAGACAGGCCAGTGATCGGTGGCAACAGAAAGTGACAGCGTGTGAGAGGGGGAGCCGGAGAGACACGGAGTAGGTCGGTGGCAATAGAAAGTGACAGCAAGTGATTGAAAGTGACAGTACGCGATCAGAAGAGAAGGAGAGAGAGAAAGACTGAAAGAGAGAAGCTAAAGGTACAGCAGAGAAACAGAAGGTGACAGCTTTAAGGAAAGACTTACCTGCAAGTAATTTGGACGGTACTTAAGTATTCAGTGAGGTACTATTTGTGTTGCAGGTATCAGTTGAGCATGCAATTTGTAAACTTTTTGAAATGTTAGTAAAAAAAATGTAAATTTAATTTCACATGTAACCATCATAACAATGCAACACAGTATAAGTTGCTTTATTTGTTGTAACATAGTGTTCTTGCATTCAAGTGTAAAAGACACACAAAAAAAACATGGAATATGAAAATGAGAAGTAAAAAATGAAAAATCCATTTGAAATGTTTGAAAATAAACATAAATAACAATTAACGTGTTCAACCAAAACCAAAAAAATATATATACCGGTATATATTTATATTTATATACTGTATATTCTTTGAAAAAAACATACAAATGCAGTATTACCTGGCAAATCGGGCCCTTTGTGCAAGCTTTCTCTTAAGCATTGTCTTGTAGTCATGCCATCTGTAACAATTGAGTCTTGTGTTAACATTTATTTATGATAATTACATTGCACTTAGTAACAATACATGAACTACAACTCCATTGCATATAAATTGACATTATTTAGCCAAAAAAGAAAACAAGGCCCCATAGGGCTGCAGTTTAGTAAACGGTAGGCAGGGGGGCAGGGTGCACCATCCAGCATTAGGGTTAATTAGTGGGGGTGGTTGAGTGGATGATGTCAGGGATAGAGTAGGTAGGGGTTGGTAGTTAGGTAGCTGGGGGGGTGGGTTTTATTAGGGGTAGAATTTCTCCCACCCTCCTCTCCCAATATTTAGTTTGTTATAGAATGATATTGTTGTTTAACCTTTTTTCTTACAGACGGTGCATGGTGGGGCGGTAGCAGTGGGGGGTCAGCAATTGTTTAGGGTGTTTGGCGCATGGGGGATGTGGTTTGGGGACCGAGTGGGGGGACCGGTCTGGCAACTAACACTGCCCGGGAGCGTTGCTGGGACACCAAACTCTGCAGTGGGGTCCTTTAGGAGTTGCCACCTTCCAGGTGCTGGAGTGGCAGCTGTGAGCGGGAAATATATTTACAGAGTTCTTGCTGGAAGACCGGTCCCGAGGGGGCACCATTGGTCAGTAGACCTTGTTTATTTTGGGGTGGGAACTGTTTAGGGGTTGGGGAGTTAGGCTGAACCCCCCCATCTGCTATTGGGACACCTATCGCCATTTCATACAAAATACATAGTCAATGTGGGTTCTAATCCAGGTGGCTCGAAATTAAATAAACCATGTCCCCCTTTTGAACCGCAGCTATTGGTTGTCCTTGTATTTATTTCTCGCCGTGTGTATGACTGTATTGTGCATGATGTCATCTCTGCCGTTTACCGTTTAATAACACATAAACCTATATATTCCTGGAAATAACCACAACTTCTTAAAGTGAAAGCAGAGGTTTGTTGGACATGAAAGCATGTATGAATTCATACAAAATGTTTCTGTTAAGGAGCACATACAGTTTACTGATTCTGAGCCCAATCACTCAATTAGCGGGTATTGGGGCAAAGAAGCGCTGTAGTGAATGTGCGAAATAATTTTTGAAAACGCAAAATATACACACCAGTATCGCTCTGCTGCGATTAATTTGTTGTTTGATGTGTTTGCTTTTACATTGGAAGCAAGCTCAATGGCTCCATATTCATGAAAGGTGCTTCTGCATATCTATGTACATAGCTGATCTGACACAAGTATACTTGCAAGGCTGTCAGAACAGCAAAATACATAGATATGCAGCATCGTCTATTGCAGGGAGTAGTACAGACAGGGGTCAGCCGAAGTCGCACTGTGTGCTCTGACAGCTTTGAAGGTATACTTGTGTCAGAGCAGCTTTGTACATAGATATGCAGCAGCACCCACATCCCTGCCCCCCTCCCTGGAAGGATTATCAATTCCAGCAGGGGAGGTGTATGGTGCTGAAAACGGCAGATGACCCTAGCGGGGAATTATCACGTTTATCGGGCTACCCCCTGCTGGGACCGATAGTCGTCCTAGTATATGGGCATCATAACAGTACAATGAAAAGTAATCGAAAAATGTACAATAACAAAACAAAACTGCAACACAAAACACCCATAATGAATTATCAGAAAGGCAAAGAAAGTGTGCTTAACTATTGCATAAAATAAGGATAGCATAAGAACGCCGGTATTCGGAGAAACAATACTATACTACACATACCGTTTTTTCACCATTATGGGGTGTCTGTCCTCCACATCCGCTTGCTGGGTTCGTGAAAATTCATTAAGGGCAGTTGTTATGCCCTCCCAGGCAAACGCACGCTGTAGTGGTCCCAGCAGAATTTCTTCATTACACAGGGTTTCAATGACTAGCTCTATGAGCTTTCTCACCTCGGTTTGTAAAATTGCGATTCCCCTCTTGGAGGCATGATTCTGCAATCACAAAATAAGTGCACAACACAACCTGAATATATGTGCCATGAATTTCTTCATTATAACACACCTGCGTGTTTTTATGAAGTCTTACTGTTGATTTGTGGTGTTCTGTGTGGGAGTATATTTGAAATGGCCAAGGGGATTGCTTGTTGAAACAAACCAATCAGGAGCTAGGTGAAGAATCTTACATATTTCATTGCTCAAAATGGCGCGCTCCACAAATTTTACCATGGCGGAGCTGCGAATTTTAACTGCAGCCATGGACAGCATTGACCCTGCACTGCAGCACTCAAATGCTGCTAAACAAGAGGCATACATGATCGCCAAAAGACAAATTAGAAGGAGGACAGGAGAGCGTCGCAGGATCGGCCAACTACAGAGGAGATGGTCAGATCTTCGCAGGCGGCAGCCTGAATTGCTTAGGTGCCTGCGGAGGGATAATGCAAGTAAGTGAGTAATGTAAAATTAGCAACCTTTCTCAAATGAATAAATGGCCTTTCTTTACAATTTTTATTTTACATTGTAATGGTAATATGATGTAGGTTAAACATAAAATATAGTAAGTGAAGTGTGTTTTTTTTTTCCTCTAAACGTACAAGTGGTTAGAGT
This sequence comes from Limnodynastes dumerilii, assembly GCA_011038615.1. Classification (NCBI taxonomy): domain Eukaryota; kingdom Metazoa; phylum Chordata; class Amphibia; order Anura; family Limnodynastidae; genus Limnodynastes; species Limnodynastes dumerilii. The sequence goes on from WWET01003575.1 coordinate 33,957, forward strand.
ACAGTTTTCAGCTTTCTTGTGGAGGAGTATTTGAAACATGTTTAATATATGATCTCGCTTACACAATACAATTACATGTATATGTAGTCATTATTCATGTTTCAATGTATGCTTTGACTATAATGTAACTTGCAATGCAGAATAAATATATGTGTGTGTGTGTCTGTGTGTGTGTGTGTCAGTTGTTGCAAGGGGTGTATCTATGGGTGCAGCGCCCCTGGCAAAGTAAAGGACTGGCGGTCCCCCCTTAACCCATTTACTCCCAGTACTCCCATCATGTGCCTCCACCCCCCCCCCATTACACCCATCATGTGCCTCCAGCCCCCCTGCCAGTACTCCCATCATGTGCCTCCAGCACCTCCTCCCCAGTACTTTCATCATGTGTCTCCAGGACCCCCCCTCCCAAGGTTATCATACCTTACCTGTGTCCTCCAAGCAGAACTGCGGCTAGAATTTTGAAGTCCCGCGGTGGCCAAGACTTGCAAGGGAAATTAAGTCCCACGGTCACAGAGAAGCTTGTGACTGCGGGTATCCTAGCAACCAGCCAGCCCTTATTTTTAATGCATCCAGCCGCAGTCTGACTCCAGACCAGCGCTGCACTATTTCTTAGCCATGGGTGGTATCGCTGGGCAGCCCCCCCTTTGGCTGGTGCCCCTTGCGGGTGCCATGTTGACCAAGGGGTAGATACGCCTCTGGTTGTTGCATATGTAAGTTGATTTACTTAAAGCTTCTGTTTTTGTGTTAGTTGTAATGTTAGTTTTTTAAGTTGATGTATGATTTATATATGATAATTAATGTCAGATTTGATTGGTACCTTCTGACAAATTTGTCTCAGCATCATCACATGGATGAGCAGGAGGACGAGGCCGCTGCAGAATCTCCTCAAAATGTACCCCCTTCCCCATCGCACTCAGCCTCACCTGGCCCTTCCTGTCCCCAGGAGCAGGCCTCTTCCCCTTCCTTCCCCATCGAACTCACCCTCAGCTGGCCCTTCCTGTCCCCAGGAGCAGGCCTCTTACCCTTCCCCATCGCACTCACCCTCACCTGGCCCTTCCTGTCCCCAGGAGCAGGCCTCTTACCCTTCCCCATTGCACTCACCCTCACCTGGCCGTTCCTGTTTTTCCCCTTCCTCTGCAGCGGGCCAGGACTTTAAGGCTGAAAGATCAGGTGGCCCTGAATTTAAACACCAACCAGGGGGCTTTGGTGAGTACAATTGTGTGTTTATTTTCAAAAATTTAAATGGAGAAAAGTTTTCTATTTTATATTTCAACCTACACATAAAAGAAGATAACTATTAAAGGTTTTTAATAATAAACCTGTAATTATTTATTTGAAAGAGGCCATTGTGGGATGTCTTAAAATACTGAGGTCATGAATATTACTACAGGGAGACATAAGGGCTAAAAAAAATGCTTACACATCCACGTGAGCATGTGCATTTATTAGGGGGATCCTATAATTCAAAGGGGGCTCAGGTGCATGAGGATATGTTTAGGTGTAGGGGAATTAAGGGGATGGTGCAACAAAGCACACTAAAGTGTGCATGTTTTATTTGTTTAAAGAGGAGCACATCATATCTGTGAAATTTGTTTTTCATACTTTTTTCAGATATGTTTTATACAGGATATAAAGTGTACAATAATGTAGGTAACATTAGGCATGCCATATTTATTGTGTTTTGAAATTTGCAATAATAGACTTTGCACTTTTGATTATAGGCTTGAAAGAGCTGCAACAGAGCCCCCTGTATCCTGAATTCAGGGCCATGGTCACCACCATTTTTGTCCTGATACGTGCCGCAAATGCCTTCCTTACAGTGATGTTGTCAAACTTGGAGGCCAACAAGAGGGCAGCTGCTCCCCCTCCTCTACCGCCA
>WWET01003575.1:54507-69426 GCA_011038615.1 Limnodynastes dumerilii
TTATTTATTTATAAAATGTTATTGTTTATTATACTTTATTTTATTATTATTATTATTATTATTATTACTGTTATTGTTATTACTTAATATATTATTGTTATTTACTAAATATTTATGTATGATATAATATAATTGTTTATTGTACTTTATTTATTTATTTATATCTTTATTTATATATTTATTTAATATAATGGTTTATTGCACCTTATTTATTTATATCTTTATTTATATCTTTATTTATTTATTTATAAATAACAACATTAAAGTAAATGAAATGTAGAAATTGAAAGGAATAGCTATAGAGAGAATTCGAAAATAGAAAGGGAGAAATAGAAGTATATTCTGAATAGGGAGCTTTATGAAATTGAATTGTTCGAAATTGAGAATGTTAGCAATAGAGAATAATCGAATATACAACAATCGAAATAGAAATATAATCGAAATGTGCATGTTTCGTAACCTATTGCATTCGAAATAGGGAATGGTAGAAATAGAGAAAATTCGAAATAGCGAACATGCGGAATAGCGAAAATTCGCAAATTTAGTGTTCGAAATACAGATTTTCGAAATCGCGATTTTCTAAGCGGGGACTGCATACCGCTGGCATCTGGTGAACCATAGGTGCAAGTATGCCCTGACACACAGGACAAGATATAACTAAAGCACGCCAATAAAATATATAGTAATAAATAGAATATATATATATATATATACATATATATATATATGTTCAAAAGTTTAAGAAAGATGTGGAAAAAATGCTGCAAAGTAAGACTGCTTTTAAAAAAAAGTGCTAATAGTTTATTTATAATATTTATTTTTATCAATTGACAAAATGCTAAGTAAATGAACAGTAGAGAAATCAAATCAATATTTGGTGGACCGGATTCACAGATCTGGTGTGAGTTGGGTGCGAACAGACCCGCACCTAACTCATCCATCCTGCCCCCATCTCGTCCCCCTTTTTAGGTACCTTATGGCACGTGTGCCATAGGGCTACCTTAACTATCCGTGCACTGTCCACATGAACATTGCCGCTCCCCACCTTTCCCCCACCCTCCCCGGCTAATCTAAATACCTCCCCCTCCCACTTTTTCCCAAACCCTCCCTTACGCCGCCTCTTTTTACCTAAAATACTCCGGGCGGTCTATAAAGACCGCCCAGAGGCAATCTACGTACCGTACTGGTACGTAGATTTCGGAAGGGACCTACTATGCATGCGCAGTAGGTCCATTACTACAGATATGCACCTAAGAAGCGACTGCTTCTTAGGTGTGAATCCAGCCCTTTTATTTAAATATTGGATAGAAAATGCATTAATTTAAAGCAAAAAAAGTAATAAAGAAATAAATTAACTACCGTATATACTCGAGTATAAGCCGACCCGAATATAAGCCGAGGCACCTAATTTTGACACAAAAACCTGGGAAAAGTTATTGACTCGAGTATAAGCCTAGGGTGGGAAATGCAGCAGCTACTGGTAAATTTCAAAATAAAAATAGATACCAATAAAATGTCATTAATTGTATCATCATGTGTATCCAGCACCCAGTATCCAGTGTGCCCCTCTGTGTGTCCTGCCAGTCAGTCTGCCCCCTCTAGGTGTGTCCTGCCAGTCTCTGCCCCTTCCCTGCTGAAACATTGGACTTACCTCAGTTGCCCCTTAATGCCTGCCAACATATCTGCTCCTTAATGTCTGCCCATAATGCCAGCCTCCATGTCTGCCCCCAAATGCCAGCCTCCATGTCGGCCCCCAAATGCCAGCCTCCATGTCGGCCCCCAAATGCCAGCCTCCATGTCGGCCCCCAAATGCCAGCCTCCATGTCGGCCCCCAAATGCCAGCCTCCATGTCGGCCCCCAAATGCCAGCCTCCATGTCGGCCCCCAAATGCCAGCCTCCATGTCGGCCCCCAAATGCCAGCCTCCATGTCGGCCCCCAAATGCCAGCCTCCATGTCGGCCCCCAAATGCCAGCCTCCATGTCGGCCCCCAAATGCCAGCCTCCATGTCGGCCCCCAAATGCCAGCCTCCATGTCGGCCCCCAAATGCCAGCCTCCATGTCGGCCCCCAAATGCCAGCCTCCATGTCGGCCCCCAAATGCCAGCCTCCATGTCGGCCCCCAAATGCCAGCCTCCATGTCGGCCCCCAAATGCCAGCCTCCATGTCGGCCCCCAAATGCCAGCCTCCATGTCGGCCCCCAAATGCCAGCCTCCATGTCGGCCCCCAAATGCCAGCCTCCATGTCGGCCCCCAAATGCCAGCCTCCATGTCGGCCCCCAAATGCCAGCCTCCATGTCGGCCCCCAAATGCCAGCCTCCATGTCGGCCCCCAAATGCCAGCCTCCATGTCGGCCCCCAAATGCCAGCCTCCATGTCGGCCCCCAAATGCCAGCCTCCATGTCTGCCCCCTAATGATTGCCAGGGCCTGCCTCCATGTCTGCCCCCTATTGTCAGCCTCAATCTGCCCCCTATTGCCAGTGCCAGCCTCCAATGTGATGTCTACCCCCAATTGACAGACTCCATCTGCCCCCCATTAACAGTGCCAGCCTTCACCTGCCCCCTTGTTATGGCTGTTAGTCTCCCTGGTCCTTTCACTATCTGTATCCCTCCACAGCTATCCACAGCCCATGCAGATAGGACAAGCAAAGCATAGGGTAGGGGCCCCCAGGCCACTCACCAGTCCAGAGCAGGGCAGTGGTAGCAGGGGAGACATGCTGGATACTTGCTGAAGACAGTGACACTCAGGAACTCTGCAGAGGTTATTTCCTGCGTGCGGAGCCTCCTCTACCAGATCGTGGGACAACTGGCTAATTGCAGCTCAAATAAATGGGAAGAAAAAAAAAATGGTCACCACAACGTCATTGTGCAGCACGCACCGCGGGGAGACAGCCGGAGGCAGAGCTGTGGGGAAGAGAGCCAGACGCAGGGACCGCCAGAGGGACCGCAAAGGTAAGTTAAATGTAGGATTTTTTTTCTTCTTTTTTTTTAGTACTCGAGTATAAGCCGAGCGGGGCTTTTTCACCACAAAAAATGTGCTGAAAAACTCGGCTTATACTAGAGTATATACGGTATTTAATTTAAATTTTCTCACTCTCTTGTAGGGAAGGTCAGTAGTATGTCAGGTCAGCTACACTGTATGTAAAGCCTCTACAGCCCAGCATCGCCATCTGTCATACAGCATTATTGTCAGCAGTGCCGCAGTGCCAGGAAGCTGGGACTGGTATAGCAAAGGAATGAGAGCACCTCTAAGGCCCAGCGCATGCCTGCAGCATTTACTGCAAGGCACCAGCCCTAAGGCACATCAGTTTTGGCCCTCAACTCTTTTACCTGAGAGTGTAACTGAAAAATGACATATGGAAATTGATTTCTATACTAGGAGTGCCTCAGTTGGCCACATTCCCATTTATGAATTAGGAACCATGTCCTGAGACTGTTAAAATATGTGGATCAGTATGTTTGTATGCACATCAGTGGATTAATGCATCTATCACATGTGCATTAACTACCCTTAAGAAAGCATTAAAGCAATTTTTGCAGAGGCTAATGGCCAAAAGAGACATTGAAACTTAAGTTGATCTGATCCCAAATATGCAAATGCAACTATTTTAAGCATCACTGAACAAGTTGTCTATGGAATTTTTTTAAGTTATTCACCTCCAGATATTCTGGGAAATGTTTTAGAAGCTGAATATAGAAGCATCAAATTTGAGAATATTATAATAATAAAACCTGGAAATATATTTACTAAACTTTAGAGATGACACTGAATACAGTGAATTGTGCTAAGAATTTAAGTGTTTAGCATAAACAAGGCCTAACCATTTATACCCTCAATTACATATCAAAAACTGAGACCAGCAAAACTATTTTGAAGTCACCATATAATTACATACTATATTTGTGTTTCAAACAAACAAGACAACTTATAAAACTTATAAAAGAACTATAAAAGAAATAGTTATATTAAAACACAAAATCTGTTATGTAAGAGAAAAAGTTACATATGGATGCTTTACTTTTTCTGAACTATAGCAATAGATGAACATAGTTACATAGTTGATGAGGTTGAAAAAAGACAACAGTCCATCAAGTTCAACCTATTTTGGATCTCCTGAGATCCCTATCTTTATATTTGAAGTTAATCCATATAAAGCAACCTCTAAACTGTTACAATCATAAGATAAATAAATACATACATTTCTCCCTTGCTCCACTACTGTCCTTTATTTAAATTAGTGGTCCTGGTAACCCTGAATGTCCTTTTCTGCTAAAAATATATCTAATCCTTTCTTAAACATATCCACTGAATCTGCCATCACAACCTTTTCTGGCAGTGAATTCCACATCCTGACTGCCCTTACTGTGAAGAACCCTTTCCTTTGCTGGTTGTGAAACTTCTTTTCCTCTAACCTTAGTGGGTGACCCCTGTGTCCTGTGTACAGTCCTTGGGGTAAAAAGTTCCTTTGAAAGTTCTCTGTATTGACCCATGACGTATTTGTATATATTGATCTTATCTCCTCTTAGACGCCTCTTTTCTAAAGTAAACAGCGCTGTGAAACTTTCTACTTTATGTATGTCTAGAGCAGTGTTTCTCAACCTCGGTCCTCAGGACCCCCTAACAGTCCATATTTTCTAGGTTTCCTTAAAGATTCAAAAGTGATATAATGAGTACCACCTGTGGAGCTTTTAAAATGTGTCTCTTATACCACGTTCTGATTACCAGCCCAGCAAATCCCCGGGGCTTTCAAACCCTGGGGATTTGCAGGGACATGCCGGGCTGCCCGTACACACGGACAGCGGTGACCTGGGATGACCCGGGAGGCTATAGCGTTGGTTTATTCCTGCGCCTGACTGAGTTCTGATTGTGTATGCTTCTTGTGCTCCTGCCTTGGATTTGTTTTTGTGTTTTTGCCCTTTGTACTCCCATTGTAACCCTTGCCTGCCTCTGTCTCATTGTCTGCCCTGTCCATGGGTCTCAGTGCGTGAGTATTCCATCTCTCAGTTTTGTGTTTTGACTGTATTTTCCATCTATACAGTGCGTTGCTCTGCTGTGTTTTATCATGCTCATAGTTTGTTTATTCCCTGCGTGTGTCATCTCTGCAGTGTGTTATTCCACTGTTTTATTCATCTTACAGTGTGTATTTGCCGCTGTGTTTGTCATCCCACATTGTGCTGTTTGCTGTATCTGTTACCTTGCAGCTTGCTGGACCTAGGTTCTGGGTCTCTGTGCTAGTCTCCTTGGTGTTAGTCATCTGCCTTGTGTATTGTGTGTGGGTTCCAGTCAGCCTTCTTGTATGCCTGGGTTCCTGCCTATGATCTTGTATGGTCAGGTCTATTTCCATCTCTTACTTCCTGCTCTGGTCTATTGTCTTGTGAGCACGGGTTCCTACAGATTCGTTGTTGTACAAGTGTTCCTTGGTGTGAGTCGGTTCCAGTGCTATTACCTACACTGCAGTACCCCTTGAGGGCTATCGCTGGGGGCCGCTACCTACCAGACCAGCAGCCCAGACTATCCTCTCCATCAGAGGCTCTAGCGAAGACCTGGTGCTGGTACAGACTCTGCGCCCCAGTGAGAACCCTTCTGGCTGACTATAACACCATCCCCCTATTTTATCGCTATGTTTTGTAATGTTGTAGTCTCTCTGGGTGCAGGGGAATAGCTGCAGACCCATATCTATGTGCAGTACATCTCTAATCTTATTTTCACTGCATAACAACAGTTTTACTGTATCCAGCCCTGGAGAACGGTACAGTGTAGCAATCTGGTACATTGTAAACCGCTGCACTAGTGGTTCAAAATCGAGTACTGAGCATTACAATTCTGTTCTGCAACTATATACATTGTAGTTTTAAATAATTTAAGATATTACTTCTTACTTTTAGGCATAGATATTACAATAAAGTGATGTTTTTCTCATTTGGGTTGTCAAACCTTGACTATGTATTTACTGATTATATGTCCTCTCGGTAGTGTGTCATGGACAAATGCGGGCACTTTTCAAAGGTGGAAGAAGACTTATTTGTGCCTTGCAGCAAGTATTAGGGACCTGAGAACAGTGCATTAGAAAAGGAACATTCCCAAGGAACGGTTGATCCAATTAAAATGCAACTATTTCTTGCAGGCTGCTAAAAAAGGCTGGCCTAGCCTAGCCAGAACCCCAGTCAATCTCCTGTGGGGGCGTAACAACTGCTGGCTGCTGATTGGCCAGCGGTCACTCTATATAACTTGCAACTACAGTAGCATGCTGTTGGTTATAGTGTTTTCTAGTGTGTTCTCAGCTTTCTTGCCTCTGGTTCTTTACTTTTCTTCTTGATTGTTGAGTGTCCGTATTCCTGTTTGCTTCTTCTATTCTCCAGTCTTATTCTTTCGTTGATTCTTTTACTAGTTCTCTCCCTGTGGATGCTTGCCCTGCATGTATGGCCTGTGTGTTTGTGTGTGCGAGTGTCCTCATTGTATTGTCTGCATTGTCTGTCTAGGTGTAGCTTTGTTATTCACTTGGTGGGGTAGGGGGGGTTCCTTTTTGTCTTGGGTTCTGATCCTGCCTTATTTTTCTTGGTGCTGTGCCTTCTGGGGCTCACCATCAGGTGCTCTAGTAAACACCAGGTCTCTGGTTAGATTCTACACCCTGGTGAGCTTATCCTAACATATACTTATATTTATAATATATATTTTGCCTAGCAAAATCTTCAATGGTGTTCCTTTTTTATAGGAAATTGACGGTCACAACAATCTTTATTATCTCTGGTGATTTTTAACCCATTCTACAGCGAGTTTGAAACTCGCCCCTTAGTAAATCTGAGATTTGTATCTTCAGAACGAGAAAAATCGACAGTGATAGTTCAACAACAGGGATTTAGAAAAAAAAACATCCACAGCGATTTAATCTAAGATTTCAAAATCGGCAGTAAAATATTACAAACACTGGTGATTTCAACAAAATCGCCTTTAGTATATCTGGCCCCAGGTAGTTAGTGCAATTGGGGTAGATCTAGAACTCCGCTTGCAATCCGTTTACTAGCATATCGTATTTACGCGTGCGTAACTTCTATTCACTCCCCTTGGCACACCACTTGAATGTACATATTTTGTCCGAGTTCCGCTTTCCAAAACCTACCTTAACTTTTGCCCACTTAACCGATGTAACACGATGTAACGGATGTGCAACACGTATTTACGCAGCTAAGCACGCCCATACTGTACACTTTAAATACAAACCCCCGCCTACATAGCGTATTTCAGACGTATTTTTGACTCACGTAAAATTGGCACGCCCACACGTATGGATTTACGCGACAAATTCGTGAATGGCCCATACGTTCACATTTACACTACGTTACGGAGCGTATTTTCTATGGTGCGCATGCGCAGTACTTACCAAAAAGCAATTTTACGTGTCCGCCACGCGTAAATTTGCTCACAAGCGTTGTTCTGGATCTGCCCCATTGAGCCTAAACATATGCACCACCTCCTGATCAAACAGGGAGGCAAAGTCCAACCGCACAGCAAAAACGTGAATAATCCGTGGAATGCGCTGCCTGCACCGAGTATGTGTCTGGGGATGTTGAACTAACTCAGACTCCTCACATCTGCGCCTGTTTAGAATGCAGTCTAATGCATCCATGGATTAAGCTGTATGTATATAGCTGCACGCTAAAGCCTTGTTCCTGCACATTCAAAATCACCTGTGTATATTTAAGGCTTGCATTTATATAGTCCTCTTCCTTAATTGTTAACCAATAGGCTGTGTTTGTTTGAAAATCGCCTCTCACAGACACCTCTTTTGTTTCTTGAGATGTTTTGGTGATATTTTGATGATTTTCCAAATCGATGCAAAGTAAATATAGCAAATTATATCTTTTACCTTGAAAAATCGTCATGGCAATTTAAACAGTGGCGATTTTTGTTTGATTTTTTAAAGGGGCGAGTCATGGTCGATTTTGCTTCAGTAAATCCAGCAATCAGGAAATCGCTGAAAAATAGGCAAAACAAGCCATTGTTTTAAAATTGCTGCTTAGTAAATCTGGCCCATAGAATCCATTATTAATTCTGGATTACACCTAATGTGTTGTGCTTTGACACATACACCAAGCTTTAACTACTTTTGTCGTCGTATTAATTTGGTACAGGTTGATCTTAGTTTCGTTGGTTCAAATAAATTTGTTCCAGAACTGGGCTGGCTTTTTAGATTTGTATTTATTTATTTTACTTTATATTCTTGAAGCTTATGAATGGTTTGCATATTATAATGAACCCTCTGTATTTGCTTGTATGACTACTTGTTGTCAATTGTGGTCTTCCTTCATTTTCTCAAAAGGGAATGCAGAGTTTACAGAAAATAAAACACCTATCCACTGTTGGTTATCCCCTTTAATTCTAATTAATTCTGCTTATCTTCCTGTCTTCCAAACCATTGAACAGGATTTTTTTTGCCTAACCCATACAGATCACAATGTAGTGTTAGTGCACTAAAAAGCATACTGAATCTAGACGAGTGAACCTCATTTTGTGTTCAATAAAAGATAACATGGGAGATCATTAAAGTAAGTATGTCAGATTAAATGTATTTTCTTGTATAAAAGTCAAGTCCCTTCAGGAACCATTGCAATTTACTTTGTCTCACGAAGAACAATATGTCCCCAGAAGACCACAACACAAAGGGCCATTACAAAGAGTAATTTATATTTCATAGCTTTGGAAATGTTCAGTACAAATTACAAATGGAGACTTTAGTGCAGTATTTATGCCCTGTTACCAACTCGATATGTATAAGTAATACATATAACAGTGTTGCGTTTTACATTTATTTGTTACAGAAGGCACTTATGTTTTCCGCTCAAACACAAGAAAAGTCATGTCACTTCTTAAGAAACATACAGGTCTGTCAAAGACAAAGAAATACGTTTTCTCCACAGTTCTACAGTTTGCGGAAAATTGAATGTCACATGATTTTGTTTGTAGTTGCTGACGTGTTTTATTTAATTTCATGACATTTTAAAATTTACAGAAAAATGTATTATAATGAAAAGATTTCTTTTGCTACAGTCTGTTTATCAACATGTTTTTTTTTGTACTTAACTTCGGCAATGGAATTCTATGTAGAAAGAACTAATAAAAGAAAGTAATCACACCAGCACTAAATCCGCTAGGCTCAATTAAATAAAATATACTATGAAACAGACAAGTTATTACACTCATAAAATAAAAAACATGATTAATTCCAGCCGGTATCCTACACTTTAGATACATATAAAATATAGGCAAAACAAATATATGGTAATGATAACTGATTACACCACTCAAGTCTATATTAAACCAAAATAGATGTAAATCATAGCCATATTAAAAACCCTACACACATAAAAGTGTTACACTCTGCAGGTTCATCCTGGCAGAGTGTGTGTTAATTTCTTGCAAAGTTCTGTGTGTCTGATTTTCTCCCAGCTGCAGGTTAATGGTCCCTGTAGGTGTGTCTGGCTTCCACAGCTATTGGGGGAGTGTTCTTTAAATAGCCTCCAGTGCAAGTAGCAGGTGCTGGTCATAGCTTCTAGTTCCTAGTGTCTCTGTGCCAGTTTCTTTTCTCCTCTTGCCTTGTGCTACATTTCTTCTTGCTTTCTTGAGTGCCCCAGTTCTGTCCTTGCCCGGTACCTTGCCTCATACCTTGTGTCTCCTTTCCCTCCATCTCCCACCTTGCTGTTCAGTCCCATTTGTATTTACCTAGTTTATCCTGTCTGACTGTTTCTGTTAACGCCTTGTGGGTTTCCGCTGTTTGCTTGTGTGTGTGATTGCCCTGGTTAGATTAGTCTGTCTTGTCAGTCCCGTCTGTTCCTTCCTAGTCTGCCGTGTCTGTTCAGTGTTTTGTGTATTACCTGGAATCTGTACCTGCAATAAACCCCTTTCATTCATATTGGCTTCTGCATTCTTTGTACTTAGCCTCAGGTATTCATAACATTCCAGGGTACCATAACAAAAAGTCAATGTGGTATTAAAAGCACTTGACATGTTTCATGTCCACTAACGATTCCATCAGGGGAAATCGTCAGTGGATGATGAAACTCTAAAAAAAGAGCGACAGGATCCCATTGAATCCTTAGGCAGGGGCAATCGTCTTTTGGTGAGACTACCTTTATCTTGATATTAATGTTACACTGCAGAAGTGACTATATCTCCATTGATTAAGTATTATCCTAGACACCATTTATTATTAATTTTCCATTGTACGATACTTCAGTAATCAGCGGACTTTCTATTTATAGTGGCATATGACTATGATCTACATCTATTTTGGTATATGATTATATACTGAATGTTTAATACAGACTCAAGTGGTATAATCAGTAATTGTTACTATGTAGTTGTTTTGATTGTATTTTATACCTACAGTATACTGTATGATATGTCTGTATTAATCATGTTTTTAATTTTATGAATGTAATAAAAATGTTAATTTATTAATTTGTTAACTTGTCAGTTTAATAGTATTTTTTTATTTATTTGAGCCTGGTGTGGTTATTTTATATTTATTGTCTTGTGTAGCTTTTAAGTTCCAGGTTTGTGGTAGTGAAAGGGTTAAGATACAGGTTCTTTTCAGCTACACCGTATGAAATTTGCATTAAAATTCCAAGACATATTAAATGTCAAAACGCAAGATATGGAAACTGTATGACCATGAATGAGTGTTTTATGACATATGTTATTCCTATTTGTCTTTCCTTGCTAAGTGATAGTTATATGTAATACAAAAGTAATAGAACATAAACAATTGATATTCACTGTAATTCTTCTGTTTGACACTGATTGATAAAACCCCACCAAAACTATAAAACACACTATGATGCAGATGATATATAGCAGACATTTATTATGTGCTCTGTCTCTAGTGTGATAGGAGGCAATGATAAATCAACTGTGTGATAAATATGTATATTTTTGATTAAATTATTTTCACAGTTATATTTTTCCCATTTCCTCTTTTAGATTATCTGGCAGTTTGTATTATCTGGCAGCTTTCCTGAGTCATTAATTAAACCTAGGTTACAGATTTTCACACACACTATACCTTAAATCGACTGATCAGTATTAAAAAGTGAACAATAGTGGGTATATGCTTTTAAATGTGTTAAAAGTGCAAAACAGATGAAAGGTTTGTTTTGACAAATATATAATCCTGCTATAATTATACTCTAGGGCAGCATATCTAATGCTTATATCTTTCAATTCTACACATATTCGATACATTTATTATATTCAGAAGCCCACAAAAAATGCAGATCTATAAATGTACCTAATACAGAAAAAAATATGCTGATTATTGTATAATAATTATTTATTAAAATTGTATTTTCTCTTATATACATATGTAATATTTTTACCTACCTTAAAAAATATCTATTTGAGTAGTGGGAAAGATTTTTAAAGGTTGTCGCAACTTCAGTATTGCCAGTGGAATTCAGATTTTGGTCTAAAAAAGCTATAAGACGTAATATCCATTTCTGATTATAGGCTAAGTATGGGTAATCTACGCTGAATAGTGTAGGTTCTGTGTAATGGCGAAGATGCTCTGAACATCCAAGAGGACAAAAATAAGAACAGGGGGAATTCCTCTCCTAGCTTTCATGGCAAAAAAAAAATTCTTTAATAATCAAAAGCAAACAAAACTGAAACCAATACTAGTGATGGCAAATAAAAGGTAAAATAAAAGGTAAATATAGTATATGCCATCACTATTATTGGTTTCAATTTTTTTTGTTTTTAATTATTAACTAATTGCTGTTTTATTTACTACATATTTCATTGTTATTTGCTGAGAATCATGGGTCTTGATTCACAACAACATAACTGACTTTTTCTTCTCTATAAAATTAATTACTAATTAACACATGAGCTTTCATAATGTATGGCATTTTTTATATTGTTTATGTTTTATATTGACCTAAGCAACTACGTCTTTATTATTCAATTGCGTTACAGAGAGTTTTCTATGACAGACACAGGAGGGGTAATCCTGAGTCGTGCATACTTCTATATTTTTCCATGTAAGTGCCCTGTGAATGTGCACAATGGAAGAAAGCACAACAATACAAACTTAAAGTGACTGATCCACCTGTGTTCTCGACCGTGCGTTCTGCGCTAGTGAAATGGGATGTTTCACTATATTAAAACAATAAAGAGGTTTGTTTAGTGCATCTGCAAGTGCATCCTCCGGAAATCCTCCACCAGCTCAGGGCTGGTTTAAGTGAAAGACAGGGGAGATTTTAAGCAATGAAAGCAACTATTCTTAGTAAAAAAAACTGCCCTATTCATCTAACAATAAAAAATCTGTCTAATTTAACAATAATACCTTTGCATACATTACATTATACTGACAATTAATTATGTATTTCATTAATTGTTTTTTTGTAAAGACTGCATAGCAGCGTATTGCTGTACGTTTTGCTGAGACATTTTTAATATACATTATAATTTCTTTTTTTTTGTTGTGTTGAAAAATATTTTATTTCATTTATTATAATTAAACAGCACTTCCATTTTAACCATTTTAAATAATTGTATAAAAAATACTTTGAAACAAGCAAACTTGTATAGGCTTCTGCATTACATCTCTCAGGTAAGAGTTAAGAGTTTAAGAGGGCTCCTGAAACCTGTATATACCTACTGTCAGAACTCTGGGAAGGGTGCACACATCTATAATGTGTTTGCATATATGCTGTGCAAAAACTCTGGATCAGCTCCAGAATTGCTTGCTATAGGACCCATTCCAAACAATGCTTAATTAAGTAAAGTAAAAAGACTATTCTAGCTTACAGTAAACCTCATGGATTTATCCATAGACCTGATTTAGAAGTCTTATTTCAATGCGTGTGAATATGTGACTATCAGATGCAAAATTGTTGTTGTGCTATATCCACGCATCTATACGATCGCTTTGTTAACCACTTCAATGCACCAATGTAGTTCATATGCCCATACTCTACCTAGTTTTCTATCTCATGCAAACATAAAATGGAGTTACTTTGGAAACTGGTATGACTAAGCAGCTAGCAATGTGTTTATAAAAAGCACTCATCGTTCATACACAATGTCAAACAATACATTCTATCCATTGCAGATTTATGATGCATTACAAACTCAAATCTTTAAATCTATGTTGGGTTTTGAATAGCTTTTTAAACATGTACAAAGGTATGCTGTAGCTTTGATGAATATTTGTTTGTATGAAAGCATAGACAATATTAAATCAAAATTTACAGAAACTCACAAAAAAGGAATTGATCATTACATGTTTGAAAGAGATTTGAAGAAGCAAACTATTTTTTTATGTCCACTGTGTTTCAAAAATGAAGGTCACAGGCTGTCTAGCTAATAAAAGGATCAGTGATGCACATTATATTGCATAATCAATTTAAAATTCAGCAAGGTTGACATTTGAAAAGTCATTGGTGACTGCTGTCATAGCATCTTTGCTTTATCCAGGTATGGGTGTATTACCAGAGAAATCCCTAATGCGTTCCTTTCATGAATCAACATTTTAAAAAGGATAGACAGGGCAGCAAATTATGGCAGCTAGGTCATATGAGTCTTATTGGCTTACATGTAACAAGATCTTAGACATCTTTTACTGATTATAGTGCACCAAGCTTTGTATAATTAAGTTAATGTTACATTAGGTGGCTTTTAATGTGTGCTAAATAGAGCATGAAGTAATCATTTCACATTCAACACTATTGACATATAAAAATATTATTTAAAATGCACAGAAAACACTTACATGTAACCTATTAAAAAAAGAACAATCACTCTTAAGAAATAGGTCCAATGAATATGCTTCAGAATAATAGTACTATCTAAGGGTATGCAATGGGGGAGACCTCCCAGGACGCAAAGTTGAAAGTTAGGTGAGGAAGAGAGGGTAAGTGTATATTTAGGTTTTTACAATTAGATTCTAGAGGGGTACCATATTTCCTTTTTGCTCCAGGTTTTGGGTATAGGTACAGGTTACTGGTTAAGGGGTGTCTCCTTAGGTAAGTTTGGCTCTCAATAAAAAAAAAAAATAAATAAATTCATTTCTGCGTTTTATTTTACAGATAGACGGTATAGTCTGTTACTGGTTAATGGCAGTGTTGCTGAGGCATTTTCTTTTGTTTGTTTATGTGGCTAGCAGATTAACCCCTGCCTTTCATGCACCTGTTTGCATTTACCTATAAATTGCTTGAGCAGCTTCCATTTTGTGTTTGTACAGTTTGGGAGCATGTCTGGTAGCAGCAGCTGAGAGGGGGTATTGTTCCACAACAGCTATTTTGGAGACTTTAAGGGGTGTCTCCTGAGGTAAGTTTGGCTCTCAATTTAAAAACATATATATATAACCCAAATTGGGACTCTCATTGTTAGAGCTAGGACCACCATATGCAGAAAGGCCTGGATGGTGGCTGGTGGCTTATCATATAATTGCGCAAACATGTGTAAAAAAAGTAATCAGTAACTGAAAACACTTAACACATAGACAAATAATATACACACGCAGGCACGCTCGCACAAAGACAGTATTGGTAAAAAATTCAAATGAAGGGATGGATGGATTTTTAAGAGTTTTATGTTAGAACTACCCCATAATCAAATGAGAAAGGAGGAGAAATATTTCTCTGGTATAAATATTAGTATATAATGTATTTCTACATTTTTGCAAAGCTCCTCCCTTGTATGTAAACTGTGTAAAGGAAAATAATAATTGACAGATGAAGCTAGCAGTGAAAATAGGCTGATGAGCCCAGGGCACTCTCTTAATGTACTGTTAGATCAAGACTTCCTATGCTGAATCCTTGCGGGCTGCGTGACTTGTTGTTGCTGGCGACCAAAACTACATGGTCTTGGATCGCACCGTGACTTCAGTCTGTCTTTTCAAGGTAAGTAATTCATACTATATATATA
>WWET01003575.1:86152-103417 GCA_011038615.1 Limnodynastes dumerilii
AGAGAGGGGGGGGGGGGGGGAATTGTTCCTGTCTAAAAGTAACAGGGGGTAATTTTAACATTTATTATAGGAACGGGGGACAGTAATTAATTTATTATAGCAGTTAAACATTTATTATAGGAAAGGAAGACAGTGATTTATGTCTAATAGTAATGGGGTCATTTTAACATTTATTATAGGAACGGGGACAGTGATTAATTTATTATAGTAACAGGGGACATTTAAACATTTATTATAGGAACGGGGGACAGTGATTCATGTCTAATAGTAAAGGGAGTCATTTTGTATGCAGTGGAATGCTCTTAACTCTTGGTATGCTGCCGCTTATGGTACTATAAAGCACAGCATGCCCTGCTAAACATGAGCATGCTGTTCCTTATAGTACTAGCATGCTATGGGTTAAGGTCATGCTGCGGTATGTCTTTTTAAGTTAAAAAACATGATTTAAGCATTTTTTTTTATTATTTTAACATTTTATTTGGTAAAGTTGGCACATTTTAATAACACTTTTTTACAAATTGCTGGTACAAATTGCCAAAAAAGGTGCTTTTGCAAAACTAACTTTAGTAAATGTACCCCTAAGTGTGAAACCATGTGATTGCGTTTGGTCTTATACTTAGCTGGGGCAAATTTGATCTGTATGATTCAGAGTCAGGGACAAAGACCACCTACGTCAGAATCCCTAAATTCGGAACTCAAGTTTACATTTACCAGGGGGCCGAGCTCATTAAATCCAAATTAATATTCTAGCACCACTCACCTCTAGTATGGTAAATCTCTGTATTTACGCTAAATATATAATCTGCCATTACACATTTTTAAAGGTCAATGCAAACCTATTAATACAGTTATAAACCTCTTAACGGAAACTATCACCCTGTGTTTTTATTTTTACAATCCCCCCTGGATTAATAACCGCAGTTATTGAAATTATCACTCGAGTTATCAATTCCCCTTATGAGTGACAGTTGGCAAAAAGCAGTCTCTTCGGAGACTAGAGGTTTCAGAGTAAATATGGCAAAAAACAAGGCAAAATAAACATAAAATTTATTCTACAAAAAATACAATGCTTATTACATAAAAAATTGATTTATCAATACACGGTTACAAGACTAAAACAGAATAAGAAAATATACAAGCAATTTAAAACAAAATGGAGAAATAACAGAAAATAATCACCTTTGTGGAAATTAATTCCTGGATTCACAGATTTACTAAAGGCGATTTCATCATTATAGCCAGGTATGCTGGGATTTTCTTTGCAATTATGCAATCGCCTAATTTACTAAAGGTAAAATCGTTGCGATTTAGCGTTTTTTGGATTCGCCATGTAGAACATCGGCAGGGAAATTTTTTCAATGACAGACATACAAAACGCTGTATTTACAAAGCGCGTGTTGACTAAATCGCCACTAAATCACCATGAAATCATAGAATACAAAAGTGCCATGTAGTAGAGGCATTTTTGGACTAATCGCAGCCAATTATTCAGGCATAAGTCAGCACTTAATTGCAATCACATGAGTGTTTTTTGGAGTGTGAGTATGGAATTTATGGGCATTGGGCCTGATCCAGACCTACGCTCGCAGGCGATCTGATCATAAGCGTAAAATCGCCATAAAAAACGCACTGCACATGTGCATAGTGACAACTTCCGGTCGTACCAAAGACGTACGTAGCGGCGATTCGGGCGTCCGTATTGTTTGCATATTTTCTGACGACGGGGCGTGTTTATAGTACGAAGTTAGTACGGACGCTGGAGTTAAGGAATGTAGCCATTTACATTTGCTACGAACAGCGCGTCACTACGAAAATACGTACAAACACATGGAAAAGTTAGGGTAGGGTTCGGCGTGCGTACTGAAAGGAAGGTAAGGGGAGTGTCGTGGGAGTGAAATATTTTACGCTGGAGCGATAATACGCTCCGCTCTCATATGTAGGTCTGGATCAGGCCCCTTGTGTCTACTATTGCTCTGCATGTTGGTTTGGCTGCTATTATAGCAGCCACACAAAGGAGTGACGACAAAAATGACCAACATTACAAGAGGCAGACATGGAGGCTGGATATTTAAAGGGCCAGATATTGAGGCTGGACATTACAAGGGACAAACATGGAGGGTCGTATTCAGCGAAAGGTTCGCACTTATATGCACGGACGTTGCAAGGCAACACCCATGACAGACCCCTCACACAGACGGGTTGTCCTTGACTTATGAGTGCCTTCACCACCCTTATCTTTAAGTGTGCATTTGCGAGCGTAAAATGCCTCCGTATGTGTGTATCTAACTAACCGCGCCCTCACCGTGCCCTCAAATGGTCATTTAAATGTCTCCCCCCACCCACTTACACAGATCTTTCTCCGGACGGTTTATAAACATGCCCCTCTGTACGGATCTTCCCATGTGCGATTCACAAGTCCGTGCCTAATGGACTTCCATGCGTAAATTCAATGTAGATTTCGTAAATTTAGTTGCTACGCATGCGCAGTTCATCGGATCGTAAAAATACTCACGGAACTTCCCGCAAAAATGGATCTATTGTAAGGGGCAGACATGAAGGCTGTACATTGTAAGGGGCAAACATGGAAGCTGGACATCACAAGGGGCAGACCTGGAGGCTGGACATTACAAGGTGCAGATATGGAGGCTGGACAAATAATAAAGAGGCAGACATAGAGGCTGGACATAATAATAAGGGGCAGACAAGGAGACTGGACATAATAATAAGGGGCAGACATGGAGGCTGGACAAATAATAAGGGGCAGGCACTAGTCCCGCTGCTCTGGGCATGCAAGACATACCCACTTTCCGGACATGCCCACTGGGTGTTACAAGACACACCCCCTCTACCAGGCTGCAAAATGTTGTGCCTCTTTCAAATTCTCAAATGTTGGGAGGTATTTCCTCCATGTATAGGGTGTCTTTGCAGTCTGCTCACCCAGGATCTCCTCATACACCAGGGCACAATTCTCATCATATGTGAAGCAAACATTCCTTCCACTTTTCTTTTTTTTTTTTTTGTAGCACGGGGCTCAGAATCCCCACTGTCCTGCTCTGCAGAGTCATCACCAGCTTGCTGGGTGGATTTTTCTTCAGACATATTCAAGCTAAGGTACAATGATTGAAAAAAAAATGTCAATTACCATTTTTATACACACAACACAAAGTTTAACATGCATGCTGGCCTAATAAACAGAAATAAAGTTTATTTTAAGTGACTACAAGCATGTGTAACTAAACATTTTTATGCACCCAACACAAAGTTTAACATGCATGCTGGCCTACTAATAATTATTCAATTGTACAATATTGTCTTATCAAAAAAACAAAACTACATTTTAAACATTATAAACAAATTCATAGTTAAACAGTAGTACTTACATTAAATAAAGTCCAAACAACTTTTTTCAATATTCCTCAAAATGGCTACCAAACAATTCTCTCCAAAACAACAACACCTTTATATAGTCTCTACAGCATGATCTTGGAGTTGTGTAAAACAACGCATTTAACATAAAAGTTGCGCAACTTTAATACAAATAATGGAAGAAATACAACTGCCATTGTAAAATCACTGCACTTTGTTTTTGAAAATCTGTCGGCGGCGATTAAAAATTGGCAGGCAAATACACCCCATAGTAAATGCAGCGCATTTTCCAGAAAAGTGCTGAAAGATCACAGCGATGTCTGGCAACTTCAAACCGCAGCCCAAAAATGACATTTGTAAATGAGGCCCCTGGGCTAGGGGTTTAGCAGAAAACTTTGGATAATCCCACCAGACTGGCAATCTGGACCTCACTTGGACCACCCTTAATTTTGTGTTCATTGTATTTTTAAGGACACCTTGGGCCAGATTTACTAAGCTGTGAGATAGGAAAAGAGGAGATGTTGCTCATAGCAACCAATCATATTCTAGCTGACATGTTCTAGTATGTAATAGGAAAGTTAGAGCTAGAATCTGATTGATTGCTATGGGCAACATCTCCATCTTAGTAAATTTGGCCCCTTATCTGATTATCTCTCCTCCCCCTGGCAAGGAGAGGTGATTGTTTAGCAAGCTGTGAGTATGGGGCTGGTCTAAGATTCTAAGACCTATCCTTCTGATTTTGATAAACAATAAAACCATTTTTCTGAATCTGAGTGGTTGCACCACTTATACAAGTATAATATGCATGGTCCTACCTTTATGAGTGACGTCTGAATACCAAACAATCGCTAGGTATGAGGTACGCATGGCTTATTAATGCGCCTTCCAAAACTACGGACGAGGCCCAGGCACTTTGAATGTTAACATCTCCTCTATCTATTGAACTGTATGGCAACTGCAGGCTTGAACTGTATGGCAACAGCAGGCTGAACTGGGTAGCAACAGCGGGCTTGAACTGTATAGCAACAGCAGGCTTGAACTGGATCAGGAGGAACCAGGATACTTTGGAAGACAAAGTTGTTCTGGCACCAGAGTGCTGTCTGAGAGAGCCTTAAATAGGCCAGGTGGAGAGGAATCAAGCAAGGCAATCAACAAAACCTGAGAGGTAAGCCTGTAGCAGGGAGTGAACCAGGAAAAGCAGAGGCAGAAGGAATCATGTGACAGGCATAAGTAAACAAGTAAACAAAGGTAAATGGTGAATGGAACTGAATCGTGACAGTTGTGTTATTGATGATTTGTTATTTCCACGCTCAATATGAAGATATTCATGTGTTAGAGCTGCAAGCACTACTATATATGTATCCCAATTCACATTGTCTCTGTGTGCTTGAGTTGTTTCATCTGCTCACACTTGTGTTGCTCTGAGTATTCATTATCTACTCACATCTATTCTGACTGTTATTCTGTGTGTTTGAGTTTTTATCTGCTCGCACTTGTACTGTGTGCTGTTCTGAATGTTCCATTTACTTGCACTTATTCTGATTACGTTGTTTCTGTCATCTGCTACTGTGAGCTTGGAGTATTCTTGATCATTGTTGTGGAGTTCAATCTATTCACACTAATCTGTGTGGTTACCATTCACCAGCATATCTGATTTCTCCATTATCCTCTTTATTGCACCCTCTCTGTACTGTGCCAGTGTACTGTCTACACTGTGTATACTGTGCGTCACCCAAGGGTGCATTCAGAATCTGGTAAAGGGGCTTGGTGAATCAGATTAAATTGACAGTTATCACTGGAAGCCACAACCTACTGCTGGCCTGCAGAAAAGTCTATCCCCACATCAGTGGCTCTGGTGAAAATCTGGTCAGTAGTTAGATGCCATACTTGGTGTGCCATCCTCATAACAGCAGAGAGCGGAGTCTTGTCTACTCTTATTTACTCCAGGGCCCCAGATGGTGAATGTAATTTTGCTGCATATAATAGTTGCTAACCCTATATGTGATGACTAGCGTGAGGAATGTGGTTATCATGATTGTGAAAAGATAGGAGGCAACTGTATAGCAAATACCACTGCATATAGCAGGTCTACACTGGCAGTTTACAAAACCAAACAGATATCTAAGGATAAAGTCAAAATCAAAACCAGTGTCAAAACAGTAACAGGAATAACATATGCAGAATCTGAGATAAGCGACAAAACATGAATCTCTGGCAAAAAAGCAGTGCACAAATCTAAACTAAATAGGCAGTACACAGTTGGTTGCACCCAAGCAATCATGCAAACCCCTCCTAATAAGGTAGCACTTGGTTACTGATTGACCTGGAAAGTCTGTATTGTCTGTGCTGCCTGGAATCTCTGACCATAGGAACAGATAGTTAAGACTCAAGGCAGTGTGTGACATTGAAAGAGAAGACACTGAATGGCAGAAAAAGCCTAAACCCAAAGTTCTGAGTCATATTTTTTTGTGTGTGTGATCTTTGCTTGACTATATGTGCATAGGCAGGGACGGATTGGCAATAGACTTTACCGCCTCATCAAAATATGTCTTTTTTTTTTTTTGTGACAGCAGATTAGTAGCAGCTGCTGTGTCTCCCTCATTGGCCCAGTGCAGGTCCTGTGCGGCGGAGGCCTCTCAGTAACACACTTCCCCTGAGAGGCCTCCTCAGTACAGGATCAGAATTGGTCCAATGAGTGACACACAGCAGCTGCTGAATGATCGGCATTTAGGAGACAGGAAAGAAGAGATCATCTTACAGTTGCCAGGGCCGGTCCCAGCTGTTGCTACAGAGCAACAGGCAGCCAATCACAAGGCTGCCTGTTGCTGAGTGGGGTGGAGGCAGCCTGGTAATAGGCTGCCTTTTTCTCTGTGGTAACGTCTGGAACCACCTCCTGGCAAGTGTAAGCTGATCTCTCCTTTCCTGTCTCTGTGGGGCTGCTGGCTGCAGACTGCACACTGTGACCAGGTACAAGAGTGTGTGTATGGAGTGTATTCTTTGTGTATGTATCTGGAGTGCCCTGTGTGTGTTTGCACTATGTGTATGTATCTGGATTATGCACTGTGTGTGTGCTCTATGTGTTTGCATCTGGAGTATGCACTGTGTGTGTGTGTGTGTATATGTGTATATGTATATGGAATGCACTATATGTATGTATCTGGAGTGCACTCTGTTTTAAGGTTTATTAACAGTAAAGCGTTTCAGGTAAAACAAAGAGACTGAATAAAAATGAGGACAGTAAAGTGAACTGGAGAGAGGGATGGGGGAGATTAGAGGGAATGTAGAGACAGGGTGCTGGGATAGAGAAGGGATACATGTACAGGGCAGTGAGCTGGAAAGAGGGATGGGGGAGATTAGAGGGAATGCAGAGAGAGGGCTGGGATAGAGAAGGGATACAGGAGGAACGTACAGGGAAAGGAGAATCAAGAGAATATGGGTGGATTTTGTGGACAGACTGGAGGGGGATAAAGAATATAACGAAGGTGAAAAAGTGAAGGGAAAAAAAATCTATTATATATAATAGATATTATTTATATCTATATGAGAATAGTCACAAGAATTTGCTGTACCGGGTCCCAGAAATCCTCTTGGCGGCCCTGTGTATATGGGATGCAATATGTTTATATATCTGGAGTGCACTGTGTGTGTGTGTATATGTATGTGGGGTGCACTGTGTTTGTGTACGTATATGTATGTGTGGTGCACTGTGTATGTATGTCGGATGCACTGTGTGTGTATATGTATGTGAGATGCATTTTGTGTGTGTGTGTGTGTGTGTGTATATGGGGTGCACTGTGTGTGTGTGTTGTGTACTGTGTGTGTATATGTATTTGGGGTGCACTGTGTTTGTGTGTTTATATATATTGAGTGCACTATGTGTATGTATATGGGGTGCACTGTGTTGTGTGTGAGAGAGATATATTAAAAAAGAAAAAAACTAGTAAGCACTATATTAGACACCAAAAATAAAATGCACAAATAAAAAAAATAAAGTTTCTCCAGTTATTACAATAACATTTGTCAGTCAGTCAAACATCACCAGTCCTGTACTATACAGAAACGCTCAATGCTTCCGTAAAGGGGGTCTCTCATATACACGGTATAGACACTGTTATCCCACAATCTCGGTACCTCCAATATAGGACCAAGTTAACCTCCAAATACTCAGGGAGTGCTGCCCATTGGATGTTTACCAATTTATAGCTTAGAGCAGGGGCTAATATAACTGTGCTTACCCCACCTACTTTCTGGTTTGGCCCCGCCCACATGAGGCCTCTTCTAGAATTTTTTCCAGGGCCACTTTATTTTCCCAATCCGCCCCTTTGCATAAGTTTGCCCCTTAGATTTCAAGGTGTTTGAAATGACACTAATTGCCACCTTTACCTTTGTTAGCCTAGGGACAATTCTTTTTAGTAAGATTTGGTCCCTCTCCTCAAATAAAAGATGTTGGTGTTCTTTAAAAGTTTGTACATTTCTAATTACAATCTGGTCAATATTTATCTAGTCTTAATATTTTAATAATGACTATTGTTTTTATACAGTATTGTTTTCTTTTATTTTTTTAAAATAATGGGCCAGATCCAGAACAACGCTTGTGAGCGAATTTACGTGTGGCGGAGACATAAAATCGCCTTTTGGTAAGTACTGGGCATTCGCACCATAGAAAATACGCTCAGTAACGTAGCGTAATTGTGAACGTATGGGTCATTCACGTATGTGTCACGTAAATACTTACGTGTGGGCGTGCCAATTTTACCAAAAAATAGTCTGAAATACGTTAAGTAGGCGGGGGTTTGTATTTAAAGTGTACAGTATGGGCATGCTTAGCTGCGTAAATACGTGTTGCCCATATGTACGTGTGCGGATCACTGCGGTTACGTTGGCAAAAGTTAAGGTAGGGTTTGAAAAGCGTATCTTGACAAAATACGTACATTCAAGGGGTGTGCCTAGGGGAGTGTATAGAAGGTATGCACACGAAAATACGCTATGCGAATAAACGTACGGCAATTGTAGTTCTGGATCTACCCCTATGTTATTAAAACTAATTTAAACATTAAGTCAATACATAGTACAATCTACATGAAAATCAGTAAAAAACATTAAAAAACATTGAAAATATAAATAAAGATTAAAAAAAGATTAAACTCACCTGTCTGGGCGTCCCGTCGGGCTGCAGCTGTCCGGTCCCGGCATGAATACACTGCACATGCGCAGTGTTTCTCATGTCAGGAGTTGGAAAAATTTCAAAGTGCGATTGAGAGGTACTGCGCATGTGCAGTACTTCATTCAGGGATCGCACGGAGGAGGATCACAGAACCTACTCGCAGCTCATCGCGGGACCTCAGAAGAGGGGTGAGTATTAGTAAATAATGAGAAGGAAGCTGCCAGGCTAAGCGAGCCTGATGCAGCTTCCTTCACAGAGAATGAACAAGGTAAGTAAATAGAGCCCATAGTGTTAATGAATTTATAGCAGTAGCTTTAATCCTATGTAAATACGTACACAAGATAAAGCAGCTTAACACAATCAACACTCATCAATACACCAATAGACGAAAAATTTTAATCCTATTACTGATTATCACTTGATTTGTAAATTGAAAACACAATCTTGTTAAATACAAAGCAAACCCCAATGGACATAGTTTAAATTGGTAAACTTTGATTTTTATTTAAGCTTGAAACTCTTCAGATGAAGCAATTAATTAATAAAGCAAAGAAAATGTTTATAAATTACAATGCTAAATAAATTTCATTATGTAACAAGTCTGTATTTAATTTACATTGCTAAATGTTGCAACAAATTAATTTAAGAAGTTTGATTTATGTGTTATTTTTGTGGTTGAAATTATGCTTTGTACAGGTGTTCATTAACTATGGCTCCTAGTTAAGGCATTTATTTGTCAGACAGAATAAAGCTTGCATTCCAACCTTATTACATACTTTTCCTTTTTGAGCAATTAAATGGTTTCTAATCATTACAAAATATTACATATAACTTTATTTGATTGTGAGCAGTGACAGACAAACCCTTATGTCATGAAGCTAATCATTTACATTTATCTCAGAAAGAATATTATAAAAATAAAAAGTAATAACCTAATAAATTCTAGAGAGATAATATATATCAATAAACACAGATATTTTGTAAATCAATAGTGATGACAATACAGCACACATATTAGGGACCAGTACAGTTGCTGAGCAGTTGCAGTCCACACTCTGACGGGCTGCCTTTAGAAACAGCTGAAAGTTCCTATTTCGAATAGGCAGCCATTTTAGAATTTTAATCTATGAATGGGTGAGTAGGCCGATTGATATACTCACCCATTAATTTTTGCCGGACCGCCACACCTGCCGCAGACCTGCTACTAACAGCTCTGGAGAGGTGAGTAACCTCTCCGGGGACTTTTAGTGTTGAGGGGGTTAGGCTCTTAGGAAGGGTTAGGGTTAGAGCCATAGAAAGGGAGGGTTAGGGTCAGTCTGTGGGGAGGGGGGTCTTAGGCTATAGAGAAGAGAGGGTTAGGGTCAGGATAGGGAGAAGGGAGGGTTAGGGCTACAATAGCTACAATCCCTAAGGAAAGTTACATTCACTGGTAGCAGCCAAAGTTGTATCCAATTGTGATAAATTGTGCTGAGACGTAAATATTATGTCCTCTATACGGGGGAAACAATGTAACAGTCCCCTTTAACCAGCGCTGCATACAAAATATCCCTACCAACAGGTCTGTTACCTAAAAGTAACAATGTGAACACTTGTAGAAAAAATATGTATAATAATTACTAAATAGTAACAACCTTCCAGTAATCCAAACTTAGAAAAATAATAATGGTTAAAACTCTAATTTATTATCAAGATATGGAAAGCAAATAAATAACTAAAACAAAAATTATTAAAAAATGTTAAAAAAGGCCTTTAGAAATGAGGCAATTAACTATCAAATAACCAGAAGTATCTGTTTTTATTTATGGATAATAGGATAGAGGGGAGAAAGGGCCTGGTTGGAAACAACGATAATATTATGTACATTCTCACTACCGATTTGATTATTAAATGGATAAGACTAAATTAATATAATCTAAGGAAAATCACCCTTTTTATTGTTATATATATTTATATAATCTACCACATGATTTACTATATGTGGCTAATCTAACCCCCCCCCCCTCTCTCTCTCTCTGTATATCCTGTCCACAATATTATACATAAATGATAAATTATTTTTTTAGACCTTCAGCAATCTACTAATTGTTATATTGTATTAAAGAATTGTTTATATATAAAAAATTATTACAATCTTAGTTTTTTTATTGTTTACATGTAATATTGTTTCTTCTATAGAACTAACTAACATATGTATATATATCTGTGTTTATATGTACACATGTATATACGTGTGTGTGTGTGTGTGTGTGTGTATATATATATATATATTTATTTATTTATTTTTGCTTATTTATTGATTCTTTCCAAAAAGCATTAGAGTTCGCACACTTGTTTAGAAAAAATATCCCTTTTCTTTTTCCCACCCCAGTGGCAAACGCAGGATTTTGAAAGGGGGGTTTCCAATATATGTAATACATGTGGGGTATATTAGCATATTTCCCAACTTTTTGGAGCCCGAAAACATGAAAAATAATCTCTGCCCCATTCAAGCTCTGCTCCCACACCGCCCCAACTGTGTGTTAGGGAATTAGACTGTAATGCGGCAGAGGTTGAAGTTCTGTTTAAAATTGTAAAGAGCTAATTAATATGATGTTAAAAAAACATATGTAAAATGATAATATTAATAATATGGTCGTACTATCTGATTGCCAAAATATCTAAGACGTCCATTGAGGTTCTTTGTGAAAGCAGGAAGTTTATCATGTAGATTTAAAAATAATAAAAATAAAATAAATCTACATTAAGGAATTGCATTGTTATTGTCTGTAACAAGTCCTATTTTTTATATTTTTAAGTAATTTATAATTTACTTCTTTTACACATTAAAATAGTAATTTTATATTGCAGGAACGGATCTAATAGCAATAGCAGTATACAATGCAGTATACAACGCATTAGTGGAGTCCAATGCATTACACAATAGTCCAATGCATTACACAATGGACCAGAGCTTATGTCAGTACATAAGCACTGTTGAATATGTTGTGACACATTTTACCATCCTCACCTGCTTTCCTATTGCAGCACAGGCAAGGACCAACATCCTCCATGACAGTCTACCCCACATGCCCATGAGGCCACGCCCCTTTCATGGCACCTGCAAAGCCACGCCCCTTTTTCAAAATGTTACAAATTTTGCCCTTTTTAACATTTTTTTTCTTCAATTTTAAATCTGGGGGTTTTTTGGACAACTAGAACCCCCCCTCCTGGGTGTGCCACTGCACCCCCTTCTCCATTTTTCTTTTTTACATACATAATGTTTTACTTTTTTAATCTTTATTTAAAATTATGTATATTTCTTATTAGGTGTATTTTGTAACTTTAGAGGAATTTATTCTCATAAGTATATCAAATAACTATGTTTAAAATAATATTAATAATAATAAAAATAAAAATAAAATTTAAATAACTTTAAATTTATTGGCCCACAGATTATCCCTCATTTTTACCACAAACAACCTTCCAGCAGTCTGTTTTGTTTCTTTTCCCATAATACTGATAAGATATGGATGTTAATGGAACAGGTTAATCCATCAGGTGTTCACTAATCAATTGGATGACGTCCTATATAAGGGACTGTTGAAACCAACAGACTAATCCTACTTTTTTTCCTCTGAAGAAATCCCCAAGCGGGATGAAACGCGTCATTACATAGATTTGATAGCTCTGGACCTCTATCACACTGCCATACGTCTAATTCAATCAATCGCAACTACAAGAGACAGCACTCAATCTCCTAATTGGTGTTACATAATTGCACAACGGAATAGCAGACCCGTTGATCAAATACCATGCTACCACAAAGGAACTCTGAGGACGGGGTAATCCCCCATCATCATTATTGATATCGGGAGAGTGGGCGGAAGCACGGTGAGTGCCGACCATTGTGCCAGCTCTTATCTCTGAGCCATCCATACCACCTGGACGGTTACTACCTCCTTAGGAGATCTGAAAGAAACCCGCACCTAAGCTCCCACACACGATCCTCATACGTGGTGCAGTCTTTATACCTTCTTCCCTTGGAAAGTACAGCCCCAAGGGGTCTTTTGTACACAAACCGGGACTGCCGTTCAAACCCCCGATCTCCAGTGCCTGCACCTGTGCGGTTTGTTGGTAGGGAAATTTGGTATACAGCGCTGGTGTTTTCTGTTTTTTATTCTCATATCTTTTTATGACCTAACCAGCCTTACCTAGCAGCGTCTACCAAAAATCCATATAATTATAAAACATTTATATTTACTATAATTTATATTATTACACCCAAGCACTAAAATCTAATAGGAATTTATTCCAAGCGCCTACTAGTGAATTATTGTTTTCATTATCTATTGATAGTCCAGTCTTTAATATTGAAATCTATAGTTTTTTATATAAAACATTATGTACTTTGGAACACTTATCTCATGGTCTATGTAAATGTACTTTTAGGTATGACTCCTACTAAAATCCATCTTACTATCCTGCATTAATTGTGTTGTGAATTATAATTAGTTGCTCTGCCAGTGTTCGGGTGGATGTTTTGTGTTGATGTAATATGTTACGGAATGTTACTGAATTGCCTATGATTTGACTTTTTTCCACTATCTAAAAACTTAATCCTGTTTTGGGCATTCAAATATAATTTTTTTTTTTACCTTATTACTTTTACTTTTATGCAGGGCTAGACTGGCGAACTGGCAGTACTGGCAAATGTTTAATGGACTATTGAGGTGCTGGGTCATTGGCCAGCGCTGATAGAAAGAGCCAGCCGTCAGCAGACTCACTATATCAGCACTGATAGAAAGAGCCGACCATCAGCAGACTCACTATATCAGTGTTACACTCTGCAGGTTCATCCTAGCAGAGTGTGTGTAATTCCTTGCTAGTTTTCTGTGTGTCTGTTTTCCCCCAGCTGCAGGTTAATCTCTGTAGGTGTGTCTGTCTGCCATATATAGTGCCATGCAAAAGCGCTAAATAAGAACAAATAAAACTGAACCAACACCTTAACCTAAATATAAATTATCTACATTTTTACATTGTCTTAAACTGAGGGACAACTCAGGAGTCCATTCCCTCACAGTCATCAAGATGTGAATAATTTCCTTCTTAGATCACCCTAAGCATTGTCTTTGTAATATAGGATAAGGAAGACTGTGCATGGACTGCTGTATGTCACAATTCCTCTTAGATCACCCTCAGCGTTGTCTTTGTAATATAGGCTAAGGAAGACTGTGGATGGACTGCTGTATGTCAGAATTCCCCTTAGGTCACCCCCAGTGCAGTGAATAAATTATGACATCACTAGGAGATGAGCTTCCTGCTCTCACAGCAATTTGGAGCTTTTATCTCTTTTATTACAGCAAACTGTAAGCTCAAGTTTTCACAGTGTGTCCCTCTCAAGCTGAAAACACCCCCCAGCCCACCAGAAGGAGTTATTATAGCTGATTTCTCCTCCAACACACCAGGAAAATCCAAGTGAAGTGGCCATCTTACTCCTCTCATGTGAAGGCAGTGTCAGTGCACCCAGGAGAGGGCTCTTACTTGACATGCGCAATTATGAGCTGTTTGAAATCTCTCTCATATCTGTATAATGCAGCACATTTTCCTAAATTGTAAAAAACCTGTCATTTTCTCTGAAATCTCACCCCTCAAAGGCACTCCCCTGGCATATCAGCTCCCTAACATAACAAACAGCTAGTGAAAAGACCCTTTCTACACACAAGTTCTGCTTTCCCAATCACATTCTAATGTAAGTCAATGTAATACGGCTTTCTAAAACAGGAAGTAGAAAAGAATGGCCACATTTTCCACTTTAACCTGTTCCAGTTTTTTCATTTTTAATTATTTCACTATAAATTTTGGCATGTGGCACCAGGAGACAATTCTCAACACTCTGGTACAAATTTCATCTTAATGCATAAAATACTTTCTGAGCTACAGCCCCTCAAACACCACGCCCCCCCTCTGACAGAAAATCAATGACGGAATACTGTTTATTATAGTCAACCTTAATATAAGGGTACAGCACATACATACATATATACATACATTAGACACACACCACCCCACGCATACTTAGGAAACAGTTAAAATAAAGATAAACCTTACAAGCAAAGATAATAGGTAAAAATCACAGTGCTGGCTATAACAACATATAATATAAAATAAATAAAAGGTTAATATATGAGTCAATATACTAAGTGGCATACAGGTGAAGGCTAAATCCACAAAGTATTCCACAAAAGTCTCCACTGCTGTATAAATCGCCCCAACTCTCATCCAAATAGATACATAGGGATAAAAGAAAGGAGAGGGTCAGTAAAAATAACCAAAGATAAAAGACCATGGAGTCTAAAATCATAAGTTTACTGAACAGATAATTTATAAAAGCAGTGACAGACAAAATACATAGATAAAAATGTGCAAGCTGAGGGGTAAAACAAATCCTCTACCGGGATTAGCAGATGTCCAAGGAGGCTGCAATATACGGACGTCCAGGCAGCAGAATGTAACAAGTCCTGGGGCATCGGGTGTGCGTCAACGGGGAGAAGGTACGCGGCAGCTGCTTCACAGACCGGAACCTAAACGTGTTTTGGGAGTCTCCCTTTCTCAATAGTGATCCAGATACTAAAGGTAAGGTCTCTTTATGGTGGAAGTAGAAGCTGATCCTTAATTGGTAGCCATAGAAATGTTCAGCTTCCTCCTAGTAACAGCATTTTAACCCGTTCGTGGTTCACCTGCATGCCGCTATATTTCTAAAAATACCTTAAACTAATTGCATTTCCAAAAAACGGTTAATAAAAAACTACCATTACATGTCATAATATTATATTAAGATGGATAAAAACCAGAAATAATACAAAGGCAATAAATACAAAATATAGAGATATATTCAATCATATGTACAAAATTATGAGAACTTACATTGGCTCAATTGTACCTCTACCTCAGTCACGGGCCCAGTGGTTCCTGAAAAATCCTCATTGAGTCACTGAGCTCCAGTGGGAAAGGTGGCTAGACATTCATCATCTGGACTTACAACACATCATCTTATGGACTGTTCGTGCTGAGAACACCAGGTTTGTCTTTTGTGCCATTACAAGCACTTCCTTTCTCACAGTTTTGCTACCAACCTGCACATTAGGTAACTTATTTATAACTTAATTGCATAAATTGATGACTCATCAGTTCATTTTAATACAATCTTTGTCAAATGTAAAATTGCTTTAAGAACAATGGGTCAGAGTCTGTCTTGCATATTACGTCGGTCACCTGCCGATATTAGCTACTGCGCATGCGTAGTACCTATTTTACATAATCTACGTATCTTTT
The DNA here is from genome assembly GCA_011038615.1 of Limnodynastes dumerilii. Lineage (NCBI taxonomy): Eukaryota > Metazoa > Chordata > Amphibia > Anura > Limnodynastidae > Limnodynastes > Limnodynastes dumerilii. Next base: position 101,994 of record WWET01003575.1, read on the forward strand.
CGTTACATAGATTGCGTATATCTAGTCTTTATAAACTGCACATACGCAATCTATGTAACGAAAAGATACGTAGATTATGTAAAATAGTTACTACGCATTCGTAGTAGCTAATATCGGCAGATGACGGACGTAATTTGCAAGACGGACGTTGTTGTGGATCCGGCCCAATGGGCCTGATCCTGACGGGCGTGTGAGGGTCAGTACGTACGATAGCGTAGCGGGGAGTAGATCTTGGCCTCCATAAGACAGGGGAATTATGTACGGCACATACATAGTTTCCCTGTCTTGTAGGTTGTGCACATGCGCACAACCTTCGTACGTTTGCGCAATGATCGGCGTAAGTAATGAAAGTTACATACGCCTATGGTTACATAAAATAGGCTGTCCCCTCATTTACGACCGTCATATCTCCGCCGTAGAGGCAGACCAAGACATGTAAATAAGGGGTCAGGGCAGGGAAAGCCGCAGACCTGGTCGTAAATTTTAAGGTAGGAATCTGGACATGTAAGTATCCAGATTTACAACCTTGAGTGGTGAGTTCAGGGAGTGTGCACTCCCCACTACGCTATCATACATACTGACCCTCGCACACCCGTAATGCAAGCGTAGGTCAGGATTTAGCCCTCCTACCTGAAAATTTCTGACCTTCTCGTAACGGGGCTTTCCCTGCCCTGACCCCTTATTTACATGTATAACTCTGCTGTAGAGTTACGCCAGTTGTAAATGAGGGGACAGCCCATTTTACGTAACATTAGGCATATGCAACTTTCATTAATTACGCCGACTGTTATGTAGACGTATTAAGGTTGTGTGCATGTGCACAACCTACAAGACAGGGAAATCACGTACGTGTCGTATGTAATTCCCCTGTTGTTTGAAGGCTAGGATCTACCCCAATATGTATATAATGCTTCAAACTTTCCATAATAGTTTTACTTAGTGACTCCAATTAAAAAACATTAAGACATTGCAGAAGTTGAATAATAATGTATCTACATAAAAAGTAATTGATGGTGTAATAGTCTCAGAGCACAGGGACATAATGATCTTCTCTATTTAATTACATTTTCTTTCAGAAAGCAGGGTTAATTGCACAACCAATGTTGGAGTGTCTTGTATACTATGATTAATTATCATATTATATGACATATCATTAGGTTACAATAGCTAATATCTAGAAAAAATGTCCATTTATATGAGTGATGTAGCAAACATAGGTGTTATTGTTGTCTCTATAGTATTCTGTGAGTTTATTGCTAAATAACAGCTAGGAATGGTATACTATCAATTTATTTTCATCTTCCCTTACTAAGGTGTATGTTTTCTGAAAAACTTTTACAGTAACTAATACATCAAAGGCATAATTAATATCATGCAAACAATTAACAAAAATAAAAAGGAAAAATTCTTAAGGTGTTTTATAT
>WWET01003575.1:115187-127551 GCA_011038615.1 Limnodynastes dumerilii
ATATATATATATAGATTTAGGTGCAGAGTGTGTGCATGGGTGCCTGTTCCTTACAACAGGGGAAAGTCAAAGGACTCAGAATGTATGTAGGCACTGAAGTTAGGCAACCAGCCGTTCATTAAACGGTAATCTAATGAAGACATAATTAGTGATACCCCCTCACCTACCGACACAAACTCGTGCCAAGAGAGCCATTTGATAACTGAAGAGGAAGTGGAAATAGAATATGGCATGTCATCCATCCAAAACGATTTAGTTTATTTCAAAATATCTTCCATTCTCTTCTAATTTGCCATCTATTAAAGTAATCTTTTTTTGAATGGCGACTAATCACTGTCCTGCCATGGTAATCTATATAAAAATCTCACATAACAGGAAGTTACTGCTGCTCCATTCCTACTCAGAACAGTGTTTCTGTCAAATATTTTGCTAGTTTTATATGTTTCTACTTAACCAGAGGGAAACCACAATGTGAATTTGTGTGTGGAACTGTGACATATGTTATCATTCAACATATGTTAACTTCAATACAAATACCTTGTTGGGCTACATTTTTTGCTAGAATGATTATAAATGCTGAGTGTGCTCTTTATTATTGTTACACTGTGGTTTACATGGGTGAACTTGCTAACCTTGCTTTCTTAAGCATTGCATAATTTGAGCAAATATATGGAGCTGTCCATAGATAAATAATGGCATGTAGCCATAGAATACTGGCAGGGAAACCAGATGTCTGATCGCGTTTCACCAAGCTAACGTTCCTTATTTCCTCTGGAGATTCAAAGTTTCCACACATTTTTTACATTCCAACAAAAACTTACAAGTGCATAGCAGTATTTTTCCAGCATCTTCAATTTGCTTGGGATACATCTATGCTCGCTATGGACCTGATCCAAGGAGGTATTTTAGGATCACTGGGGTCAGAACACACCCCCATTTGCAAAGCTGGAGTGATGCATAACGGAATCCTCTGGATCCAGAACTCCATCCTGATCAAAATTCCAACTGGGCAGGAAGTGGAAGCTCTTCACTCTTTGGACCAGATTTATTAACAGGTGAGTTAGACAGCGATTATAAATTGCTGCACATCGCCAGGATATTCCTGCAATTTGGTTTCCCAAATCACCGGATTTACTAAGGGATTTATGCTTGCGATTTATAATCTCCAGCAATTTTTGAAAGGGCAACCTAATTTAGGTAAAAAAAAAATAAAAAAAAATTAACCCTTAGCATGCTGTCGCATATAGTACTAGAAGGCACAGCATATCCATGTGTTGAAGGGCATGCTGTGACTTTTAGTACCATAAGCAGCAGCATGCTAAGTGTTAATGGCATGCTGCGCCATGAATTATGTGCCCGTAACTACTAGTGTAAAGCACAATAAAAGAGTGTCTGTCTACCTAATATTAAAGCTAGCCCTCTATATCTCAGCATTCCAATTGGTTGTCTGACTGACCCCCCAGCTCCACCTCCTCTCTCTTTCTGTGCCTTCCCACCCCACTAACAAAGTAACACACTGTATCATACCATCTTACATTTCTAAATGTTATGTTTATTATTGCATTGACATCTATTGTTATGCATCACATAACACAGCAACTCTGCTGTTTTACTATTTACTGATAATGGGCCAGATCCTGAGCTAAGTATGCTAGCATATTTACGCTAGCCGATGATGTTAAATCAGCTATTTGTATTTACTGCACATGCGTGCGGCAGATGTTACGCCATGAGATAACTATGAACGAAGGGGTGGGGGCATCAATGCGGCACCCGTAATTATGCTTTGTAGGCGGAGGGAGGCATTAAAATTTGTAAGTACTATGCACTCCTCTGGGCACTCCCCTCAGTCACACATAATTTACTTGAGTTATGAGTACCAAACCCTACCTTAACTTTTCCTAGCGTAAGTACGCTCATACGTTATGGATTGTCGTATATAGCGGCCTAACCCGGTACGATCAGAGTTACGACGACCAATATCTGCCGCGCGTATGCGCAGTGCTTCAAAAAAGTTGAAGTTACGCAAGCGGCAAATGTAAAAATGCACTTGTACGTAGCTCTGGGTCTGGCCTATTGTGTGCTCCGGTCCTTCTTCTTCATCCTGTATCACGCGAGATGGTCTTTCTTTATCTGTGTCCCTCGGTAAATGACAATGAGCACATCTGGTCCCCTATTTATACCCTCTGATGGACTAGTCATTTTTTTTCAAAGTGAGTGTTGATTTACATGAAATCAACACTCACAAATGGGGCATTTTAATGACCGCGATTTTGCAGCGCTTTTACTAAGCGAAGCTGATTTAATATTTTGCCTTTTCTAAATTGCCATGGCAATCTTAAATACAGCAATTTTGAAAAGGCTGTATTTTGGTTAATTTTATGTCGATTTTGCTTCAGTAAGTCCAGCAATTGCAAAATCTTAACAAAAAACGAGTAAAAACTTTGACTTTGACAAAATCAACTTTAGTAGATCCAGTCATTTCAGAGGTTCAATAATTGTACAGTAAGGGGTCAGTGCAGAAATCATAGGGCAGGGTCTGTACAAGAAAGGTAAGCAACCGTCCCTTGCCTGTACAGAAGTTAGGATGCAGCTGGGATCTGGCTGCGGAGGTCTGGATTTGGTCTTATATGATATGCAGTGCTGGGACACTGTCATGCAATGTAGTTTTAAGGGAGGATTCGGTTGCATATACCAAAAAAGACTAGTTCACTAACAGGCACTAAAAATAAAAAAAAATTGTATATAATAATAACTAGCCAATAAGATCTAGCCAATTAACTATTGACACTCTCTAGCATTTTTTGGACCAAGAGGCTCCAATGTACACCTCTAAGTTATATCCCAAGTTATTTATGATCTATATTGCAATAATTGTCAATTAGCAATTAGAAATACATTATCAATTTGGTGGCCACCACGACATTTACAATGGTTGTGTATATTTAACATTCTGTTTTAGAGATTTTTAATGTGTATCTTACATGTTTTATGTACATGTTTATGATATTGCGGTATTAATAAAAGTTTTTTTTATATTTGATAAACTGTAGCACCTATATTCATTTGCATCCAAAGACAAGCGCAGCTGGTTCTATCTATAAGATTCGGTTGCGTGCAAGATCCATAAATCTAAGACCGACCAGATGGGGAGGGAGTGCAGGGTATTTCTGACGCCTCATGTTAATACTGATATTTATCGGTGACTTTGGCCAGGCAATATTTAGCCTTTGAGGCTGTAAAGGGAAACAACTGGTTGGCCCACGTTAGTGGAGACCCTATAAGAAAATACCAGTTTGTATTTGTATTGCCTGAAGCATCTGGGGTTAGATACCACCTTGTATGGTTCACATTCTTTCCGTATTGATGCCGCTACTTCAGCTGCCCTGCAGGGATGTTCACACAACGACATTAAGGCTATGGGGCGGTGGAAGTCTGGCACCTATAGGAAATATATCCGAACTTAATTACATAGGGCCAGATCCTGACCCCCGCACGCATTACGCATTATGAGATGGGAACTTTTTTTCGCATCTGATATGCATGCCGTTTTGGTTTTTGGAGCCCCTGAAGTGCTTATCATCCATTTTGGGGACAACGATCTAACGCGGCGTTCTGTGTGGGACTTGAGACGGTCTATTAAGCATGGCATCGGGAAAATTCAGTCTGAGTTTCCTGGGATAAGGGTTGGTTGGTCGTATATTATTCTGCGGTTAAGGTTGCGCGCTAACCTAAATGGCTTAAAGATAGACAGGGAGAGGAATAAAACTAAACTACTCTGTAACTACGTTTGTTGTGCAGGGCGGTGGTTTTGGTATCCCTCACCTGAATATTAGATTCAGCGTTCTGCGTTTGTATAGCGACAATGGTGTCCACCTGGCGGTGCAAGGGAACAAGTTTTTTGTGCAGGATTTGCAAGGGGCCTTTGGACATGTCTGAGGTGGCTGGCGTAGGTACAGGATGGTGTCTTTGCTATGGCAGTAAGGTAAGGAACTTTCGGATGTCCCTTTTTCGGAAGCCACAGTTTTTTGCCGGAGTTTGCAACCGTGCTTCGGGGCATGAATGGTTAGGATTAACTGTGAGGTATAGGTTCTTAGTGCTAGGCTGTGGGAAAGGGAGGGTTATGGAAGGATTAAGGGTAGGGTTATGTTAAACACTTATCTTTCGGCGGATCACTCTTTGGGACTCCAGGCAATTGTCGGTAGTCTGCATTCAGCTGTAGTATGATGCTCTTTCAAAATAAAGACCATAGTACCTGCAAACCACACTTGTGCAGTGCCCATCATTCACTAGTTGTCTATATGACCTATACCCACTGTTGCGAACAATGCCCCATTCAATTTGCAAGCTCTTTCAGATATAAGATACATACATTTTATCCAGATGCATAAGGCCCAAATTTTCAAGATCAATTATGAATAGATTCTAATATTTGGGGTTATCTATTTTTCAACATTGATATAGCAAGAGAAAATGATAAAGGAATCTCGTGCTTATGCTTCTTATTAAAATACCTTGATAGTCAATGCATTTCTAGTTAGACTTTGCAATACACCATATAGAAATAGACTTCATATAATTCATCATTGTGACAATATTTCTTAGCTTCAGCGATCTTAGATGTATGGCTATATTCCATGCCTAAATCAAAGGTATAATGCCTGTCCTGTCTGGATAGACACTGACTTCCAGTAATGAACAGAAGGTATTCTTTCATTGTGCAGGCACTAAACGTTGGCACGATAGGCTCAGGGTTTGAGAAACAAAATATTCTTTGACCTGGTAAACTATGTGCTATTTGTATTGTATTATAAGGGTTTAGTGGTGTGATCTATTGCTACAGAACTGGGTACATTATTTTAATCATGTATTGTTTGCTTAAACCAGTACATTACAGCACACAGTGTACACACAGAACTCCAGATTGGCATAACGTATAAGCAAAGCAATAACAAACTATTCAGACAAAATAAATCAAACAGACAAACAAACGTATATTTAAATCAAAGAATTTTACTTCCAATCCTTATATCCTTAAAGTACTTAAACTATTTACAGGAAAAGTATATGCCAACTGGGTAAATCAGACAAGAGTGCTACTATGTACATATATATGATTATTACTGTTCTGTCTGAGCGTATAAACCAATTATGTAGTAATTTGCCGAAGGGACACACAAGACGATCCAGTGTGTCGCGGGAGCTCCACAAGAAGAGATAGATCAGAGCATCAATGTCACCAATCAACATGGAAGACATAAAAAAAGTAAATATGAAAAATATTAAGGATTTTTAAAAATAATTTGAAGATCAAAAAATACTTATTTATTGGGAATATCATACCACAATATGTTTATTAATGGATCAGATCAAACTTACTATGTTTATTTAAGGGGGCACATTATGATTTAAAACAGTAATAGGGCACTATGGGGTAAATCCAGGCCTACGTGCTTGTTACGTTAGAATGCGTAGAGTATTTACGCTAGCTTAATTACTATGCACTCCCCTAGACACTCCCCTCAGTCATACGTACTTTGGCCGCTTTACGCTGCCCAATACCTACCTTAACTTTTCCTGGCGTAAGTACTGACGTACGTAATGGATTTATGTACGTGGCGGCCTAACCCGGCCCATACTGTCCAATTTAAATGTCTCCCATCGCCTCCAAAGCATAATTACTGGTGTCGTATTGATGCACCCGCCCCTTAGTTCATTGTTAGGCTGATGGTACGTACGTTAGGAGTTATGTGGCATAACATCTGCTGCACGTATGCGCATTAAATACAAATTGGTGAAATTACGTAATCGGCTAGCGTAAATACGTTAGCGTGCTTAGTTTAGGATATGGCCCCATATAATTATTACTGCTATGGGGCTCTTTATGATTAATACTATGGGACACTATATGATTATTACTGCTACAGGGCACATAATGTACATAATGTAACACAATGTAGCGGCATGTCATTAACACTTGGCATGCTGCCGCTTATGGTACTAAAACGCACAGCATGCCCCAAAGTACATGGGCGTGCTGTGTCTTATACGCTATAAGTGAAGGCATGCTAAGAGTTAATATCATGCCGCTATATGCATTTTTAAGTCTAAAAACAAGTTATAAATATTTTTTATGTTTTTTTTAGCAAAAATCTTTTTTTAGCAACGTGGCAATTTCTAAAGATCATTCGCCATGTGTTACAGCTAAATGGCAAATTACGGCAAATTAACCCTTAAAAATCGCCATACATCGCTGTCGATTAAAAAGCAATAGTAAAAAACGCCCCTTAGTATACCTTAGAAAATCATGACGATGGCTGGCAACTTATTATCATTGTCAAAATCACCCCTTAGTAAATCCAGCCCTTAGAGTGAAAACCAACTGACTCATGTATGTTACGCTGCACATGCGCAGCAGCAAAAATTCTGCATCAGAATGCAGCCACCCATCGCAGTGTTCTCTCTGGAATTCGCCCTCCGCACAGGGGGCTGGCCCACTCACCATGTGTAGTAGATACATGGTGGATTGGCATAGTTTTTAAATTGTACAGTAAGTAATTCAGCATTCTGCATGCAGAGAGATGCGTTCAGAAGGGTTCTGGCCACCAAATGCATGCAGCAGAGCAGGGGAAGTGCTAACTCATGGAATCTACTATTAGTTCAGGACACGGTCCTGTCTGAGGGTACATCACAGAAACGGGGGTTTTGATAAATGGACAGAATAACAAAATTTACCAGATGGCTGAGGCTATTTCTGAACTGATAAGTAATATATTAAGTAAGGTAATCATCTATGTTTGTATTTACATACAGGGATCTGCTATACAGATACAATTGTATCAATGCACAAAAATTAACTTTGTATGGTCATATCCACAATATAATAGCTTGAGGCCTCCTTTAACTAAAAAACAACAAAAAAAACTCTTAATATTAAAATGCACAATTTAAACTTGTTATTGATCACAACAAAATACTTTACCACCTTGAGTTAATCTGGTTAGTGGCTGTGCTGCCCTTCTACCCTCCTATGCAGCACTTGTACTGCCCTCACCCCGTCATTGGCTGTTACCTACAGGCAGAGCCGTAACTAGAAATTTTAGCACCAGTGGCCAAAAGAAAAATGGCGCCCCCATAAGCATTTCTGCCCCTATCGCACAGCTCTTGTTACGGCCCTGTCTACAGAATATAATATACATGTAAAAAAAAGGGGGGGTATGGGAATACTTCCTCTTTTCTCCGGTCTCTTTATCTCACAATTAGGCCTATGTACATATATTTAAATGTCCATACCTGTCAAATTAATCAGGCATCATATCGATCCTGTATGACAGAGCGTCAAAATCTGAAAGCAACTTAAGATTGCAAACTTTTCAAAGAAGACAAAATAAGTTTTCTTGGCTTGATGATTCCTGCCTCTCCCCTCCCCCACTGTCCCTATACAGAACAATAAGGACAGTGAAGATTTGGAGAAGTTCACCCCCTATGGCTTTGCTTAATGCAATAAAGATGGGAGCCAGAAAATGAATAAAGCAGCTGTCTAAATAGACCCCACTTTCAGCTAAATGCCGGATAGAGCTCTGTAGACTCGCATAGCCACGACTGCGTTTAAAGCTTTGAAAGTGCTTTAGTTTGGCAGGTGTGCAAAATATGGGGAGCAATAAAACAAACACAAACAATGCAGGTGTTTATGTTGCAGAACTATCTATGCTCACCATCCAGTATGTCCCATTTCCTGTATTCAAAGTTCTTTTTCTATGCTGTCACTGTATTTACTATTGCAGTATGATCTGAATTTATTTTAACTACAAAGGTGATCATAAAAAATATTAATTAAATTAACATGTGCTTTTATTTTGCCCAATAGAATTTCTTTGCAGAAAAAGGATATCACAAATATTTAATCAGATCTCTAAGAAAGTCTTCACACGTGCCAACTGACCTCTCTATATTTTCCTCACATCTCCCTCATACCATTTATATACTGCGTGCCACATGCTCACACATTTACCACATGCCCCTGGCATCTTCCAGATGTTCCACATAACTGCCTACCTCCCATGTGATCTTCAATATGCCTCACATTCCACAAACTTCCCCTCATGCACCTAATTTAAGAGACTTTCAGAAGTGGAGACGTAAAATGTTGTAATATGATAAATGCATATCATATGTCTGTGCGGAATTCTGTGTTTACACAACAGCACAGGGGCTCAGGCCAAATGTCAGAAGACAAAGTATGAACAAAGATGCTTTTTAGCTGAGATCCTAAATTCCATGTGTGCTTTACCTTCACTGTATCCAGATATCCGAAAAGTGGATGTTTTCCTTTTTGCTAGATGCAACCGTTTTTTTTGTGAGTGCACAGACACAAGCGCCGTGATTTGAGTCTGAATCTGGACCCACAATCTCTATACATGTTGTAGTTCTGATGGGTTTCTGACAGTGGGCAGCAATGAGCACTTCAATAAAATGTACATCCAGCGCTATAAAACGAGCTGCAAGATATTTTAGGAATGGGATCTACCAACCCATAAGAAAACAGGATAAAAACAGAAGAACTAAAACATCTAGCACTCGTAATTCCTAAACTTTACATGCAAATCAAAACAATAAAAAATAAAATAAAAACCAATAAGAACCAATATCTAAACATACAATGTCCAGAGTATGTGAATTAATAGAAGGCAGTATAAGGGGAGAGGTTATTGAATAATCACTCCTATCTTCAGTGGTTCCAGACGTCCTAGATGGTATGTGGAGGACTTTGAAAAAGTGCCTCAGCAGGCTCGAAACACGTCAGTGGTGAGCGCATCATACAGCCGACACTTGGAACCACTCTGCAGCTGAATAACAGGACGCTAGTTCTCCCGCAGTTCAATCCCGGAAACCCGGGCCATTTTTTAAGGGGACCAGCTTTTCTCCACATTCCATCTCACACTAAGTGCTAATTATGGTGCAATGGTCATAAGCGTTCAGTTTTAGAATTTAAGGGCCGCATTCACGCCTAAGAAAGATCCGTCCCTAAGCTGCCCCCCATTTTTATGTACCTTATGGCACTTACAAGTGCCATAGGGCTACCTTATCTAACCAAGCGTAGTTTCCTTCTTAAGAAGGAAACTGCGCACAGACATTGCCTCTTCCCTTCTCCCCCCCTGGCTAATCTAAATCCTTCCCTCCTCCCACTTTTACTTAAACACTCTCCGAGGTGGCTTAATGCCGCCTCTTTCTAACTAAACTATGCACGGAGGCAATCTACACACCTAACTGGTACGTAGATTACGTAAGTGACCTACCACGCATGCATGCCTTAGAAATGTAGTTTTATGTACTGGCAAGTGTCAGCTTGTCTGCCTTTTTTATCTGTTGAATAATTGAATGTTTAATATCGGATGCACCGCCCAGTGAGAGGTAATAGTTTGCTTTTTCTAGTCTGTTTTAGAATTGGGCATAAATGTGAGATATCAAACTAAATGTAATGTGCACATTAATATCAGCGCTCTTGTATATCAACCAATGACTTCACATATTAAAACAACATACCCTTTAACAACTACCCATTATAACTGATATTGTGAACCTAGAGCTATCCTACCTTTTAGTAAACAGTTATTTTTTCAGCTGTTCTATGTTATAAAGTACAGTCTAACACTATGGAGTTTCTACAGATTATCTGTAGGAACCTATTTTATACACAATTGAGGTTCTTCTTTCTCTTCTGTCAAGTGATGCCAAACACAAAATGTCATGAAAAGTATTTTCAGGAAGAAAAAGTGACATTTTACATGGCATAAATTGCATATGTTAAAATGTTATTGTGACCTTCAGGATTGGGAGAATTTCCAGATAACGGCTGTTCCCCAACTGCTGTGCTGTAAAAAAAAAAACTAAACTGTAAAATAAAATATATGTGCTTTACACATTGACACCTGTATGTACATATGTTTTGAAAGACATTTTTATTTAAAGAGCTACTTTTGATGTTGTGTCATGTGATGCATTTTAATGCTTTTTTTTACTTTACAAAACCAGGTCATGGCTGGATATCAAACACATTTGGCAAAGTTATGTATAATGTGTAAACCACAAGGGTTCACTTACTTGCATAAAGACTAAAACAGAAACATTCCAAAATGAGTGACTCTGACTTCTTTCATCGTTTACCATGAAGTGTTGGTTGGGGAATGAAAATAAAGTATTTTCCCCACCTCATAGCAAAGCAATGTAAATTGTGCCACGTAATAGAGTAAAATAATTACAACAAAAAGGAACTTTTAGAGAATGGAATTATATTTTATAAAAGGTCTAAAAAAGATTTAAAAGAAAGTGAATGCATACCACTATTAAAAAAAATATGTTTAAATTCTAACAAACCAAAAATTGTTTAATGAGCCCCTGGCATCTGGGTAGCATGAAATACCACTGCCAAGGCAGCAGGAAAGACAAGAGCAATTGGATTAATAGCAGCTAGCAATGACCTCTCCTGAGTAGCAAAAATTTGGCTTCTCTTGAGCAATAGGGCAAGCAGAGGCTAACACAGTAGAACAGTTTAAACATGCTTGGGATAAATATAAGGATATAAACCTTAAACGAAATTAAGGGTAAATAGGGTCTAGGGTCAGTATAGATTTAAATAAACAACTGGGCAGACTGGATGTCCATGTGGCTCTTATCTGCCGTCACTTTCTATGTTTCTAGAAGATCAAATAAGAAGCAAGACTAGTAGCAAAAAATACTTAGTAAGTTAGTGGCAGATGAGTCCTTTGCTAAGCAACAAGATTAGCATAAGGGATTGTCCTCTTCTGGGAAGCCAGTCTAATAGTGGTCTGCCAACAGGCCTATCATGGGAGACCCCATGGTATTGGGAGCATTACTCTATTTATACAGTTCTTAAGTAAGATAAGGTCATTGGAACTGGTAAACAAACAGACAGAAAACAGAGGATACTCAGCAAAAGTAAAAAGACAAAACACAAATCACATGCCTTCCAATGAATGTATGTCGTATTGGAATAGGACACTGCAAATGTGGGGTGGGAGTAACATCTGATTTTTCGGTCATAAGCAAGCTGTTTCCGAGTGTATAATATCAGGATAAACAGAGAAGAGAAACACTCTTAACAAGGACAAAATAATAAATAACTATATTGAACATCTTAAATTGGTAAGGATCATTGCTAACAAGAAATTGGTGCTCACTGCTCTTAAAGACTATTTGGTTGTTTAAACACCAGTGATGTTCATATCAAAGTTCTTCTACTAAAGAACATATAAGACCCATCAGCTGTGAGTTGTTAGTTGAGTCTGTGACTCAATGTGCTTCTGCTTCATGCACTTGGTACAATTAATTGTAGAGACTTGCTGTAGCCTCTTCTGAGCACTGTTCATTAAAAATTAGTTGAACCTACTGCACGTCCAATGCCATATAATTGTACGATGTCCTTTTAATTTCCTTTTTTTTTCTCCTTTTCTTTTTGCCATCATAGATTTAAGTTACTCATAATGGGCCTGATCCAGAGCTACGCTTGCCCGCTGGCCGTAAGTACGGTCAGCGTAGCTCTGGTGTACTCCCCCGGTCACTCCCCCTGTGTGAGCGTAATTACAAACAGTGATGTAACTGTGTGTAACTACACTCACACAGGAGCGTAAAGTGTCTAACCCAGCCCTCCCCTCCTAATTACCCTCCCTCCCCCCACACACTACAGCGTAGTTACGGAGCTGCCCGCCCCTTCGTCCATAACTACGCTGTAGTTATAGACGCTAGATCCATTGGTCGCATTTCTGCCATTCTTACGCATACGGCCGCCGTAAATATGGATCGGTCCCAATGGGCATAAACCAGATCTCTGTATGCATGGAGATCTGTAAGTACACAGCAGAGGGGAGTGCACGCCCCTGTCACCCCCCTCTCTCATGCGGAGTTCTGGACACTTACATGTCCAGAACCTAACCATAACGTCTCCGCACGGATCTGCGTCCGTCCAAACGTAGATCTGGGCGGAACTGCTTACAGCTGCCCCTGGCACTTCATTTGCATGCTTATCCCCGCCCCAGGTGAAGTACCGCCACCCCCCACGTATGGATCTCATAGCCCAAGGTTCTGAATTCAGTGGGTTAGGAGATCCGAATTGTGCATGCATAATGTTACTTTTTAGGGGACTTATGCAAGAGGCTTGTGTAAGTAGCCTATTATACCAAAGAATCCTGATACTCATGTAAACACTTTCCGATTTTAGTTTCTGATTTAAAATCTATTTATATTTTACAATGAGGACATGTTCAAGCACCTACGCCCTATATAGACTTCCGCACCATTTCCATTTCAAGAGAGGATAGTGTGGAAAAAGTCCATGTGCGGAGAAGGC
>WWET01003576.1:3927-16458 GCA_011038615.1 Limnodynastes dumerilii
AGAGAGAGCAGAGAGGGAACTGGTAAACAAGAGGTTAACGGCAAAAAACAATCAGGGCTGGTGGGGCACTCAAGAAAGCAAAGAGGCAGAGCAAGGACCAAAGAGCTGAGAACAAACGACAAGGCAAAGGGGCAAAAGAGAGAGATGCACAAGGCAGGAAAACTGGGCGCGTAAAGGACGTTGTAACCAGCACTGAAGGAAGGCAGTGGTGGCTATTTACAGGGGAGATGGCCAATCGGAGCTGCAGGATTGGACCAGCCCCCTGTAGTCTCAGGTGGCTGATCCCAGTGGGGGAATCAGCCTGTTATGGTACCATACTAACCCGGTAGTTGCAGGGCAGGAGCAGGTACGGGTGAGTGGACTTCAGTCCGGACGTACAGGAGATTGTCCCAAATGATGAAGTCGAGAAGCTTGGAGTGAAGCTTGAGTGCATTGCGAGTGGAACCGCCTGAGGCGCGGAGTCTAGTGGGACCGTGTTCTTCACTAGAGCCTCTGAAGTTGAGGATAGTCTGGCACTGCCGGTTTACCCTCAGGTCGCGGTTGTCAGTGGCAACACCCGGGAGAAGAGCTAGTGGAACAGAAGGGAAGAAAAGGGGAGAAGGCAGGCCAGGAGAGTCTGGCTTGCAACAAGCAACAGATAACAAGAAACAATGACTGACGGACAAGTGGGGTATGACAGAACAGACAAAAATGAACTAGACTAACAGGGGCGATCACTCACTCAGGCAAACAGCGGAAACCCCCTAAGGGGTTAACAGACACAATCACTCAGGAGAGGTCAGGTTAATAACAACTGGGTAGCACAATAAGGTGGGAGAAAAACAGCAATGGACACAGAAGGTTAATGGGAGCAAGGTACCAGGCAGGGCAACGATGGGACAGTCAGGAATCAGAGAAATAAAGCACAAGGCAATAGAGAGAAAAAAGAAGCGGGCACAGTAACTGCAAAACAGAGACTATAACCAGCGTCAGCCTCTGGGTGAGAATGCCTTTTAACGAGAGGCTGACGAATGGCAGGCAGGAAGAAAGGGCGCGATGCAATACTATAGGCTGGCGTCCAGGTTGCTAGGCAGCGCCTGACGTAAGCCCGACGGTCTGAGGGATGGAGCGTCCGTCCGAGGGAAAGAGCGTCTCTGGTTACCAATGACACGGCTGCCTGGTAGCGGGGAGAGCCCAGCAGAGGGCGCGAGGGAACACAGAACGCCACCGAAGGCAAGGAAGCAGCTGCAGCCGATGGCTGAAGAGGAAGTAAGCATGCAGGGAGCGAGGAGGAGGTAAGAGAACGCGGCGTGCCAGACAACGGGACCGCAGCGCCGCAGTGAATCCTCACACAGCCACAGAGTGAATGCAGGTGGAAGGTGACAGCAGGCGAGAGGAAAGAGAGAGGCGTTCTGGCTGCCTAGCAACCAGGACGCAAGACGTTGACTGACAGGCGCGTGTGTCCCGGTGCTAGGAGAGCGCCGGGATCACGCAGCGTGAGCCGCCGTGATAGTGTGGCGGCTCGTAACATTTTCAGTACCTTTTACTTACTATCCAGTAAAGACATTTAAAACAGATGGTCAATGCTTATCATGGGTTCCTGGTGAAAACCACTGGGATATTAGACTTAATTTTTACAACACGTCTTTCTTTTTATCTTTTTCTTCAGCTAGCCTTTGTTGGTTTCTCCTTGCTGGTGGGAGCCTATTCTTTGCTGACAGCAGGTGGCTCTCTTGTGCAAAACATGCAATAAATAGTTTAGCAAATATCATTTTTTAACTTAACTTGGTAAGGTTTATATTATGCGTATTATGAGTATTGACCCTAGTTGAAAAATGTTTCATAGTCTTTTCCCAGTTCTTAAAATGTCCCGTGCTAAACCCAGACTCCTGTCCTTTTCTCATGTTCACCTTTGCATTTCTCTGTGATGATGGGAGGCAGCTCCTCTGGACCGTCACCGTAACGGCACTTACGAGTGCCATAGGGCACCCTTAACTACCCGTGCGTATTTTCCCTCTTAAGGAGAGAAAATACGCACGTAAGGCCAGATCCAAGGCTACGGCTGCCACCGTAGTTACGGCATATTAGCCATTCTGCGCATGCGCCGGGAATATGTTGCCCGGTGTAATTATGGAAGGTAGGTGGGGGGAGGGAAATTAGGAGGGGAGGGTTGGTTTAGGCACTTACGATCCTGTGGCTGGCATAATTACCCACTGTTACGCCAGCTAAAGTTAAGGTAGTCTTCAGCCGGCATAAAAGTGAGTAATTACGCTGGCCACAGGGGGAGTGTCAGGGGAGTGTACTAGAGCTACGCTGGCCCTAATTACGGTCAGCGGCCCAGCGTAGCTCTGTATCTGGCCCGTAGATTCCCCAGCCCTCCCTCCCAACCTAATTTACATCCCTCCCCCCACCCACTTTATGGAAGTAACCCCGATGGCTGCCGTGGCATGCCTCCTCTTAACTTAAAAACGATATGTGTGGTCTTTAAAGACTGCACGTAGTTAATATCCATACGGAATTGTTTATATGACTATGCATGCGCAGTAGCTCCGTACAGAATAATACGCACCTAAGAAGCATCAGCTTCTTTGGTGTGAATCCGGTGGTCTGTGCTGTATCTCAGGGTGCACTATGCAATATAATGCATGTAATATGATCCTGTTTTGTATTATATGCCAGAAAAGTGTAAATAAGTGTTACTGATTGAGTGGTGAAACCCAGTGTTGAGTATTTTTTTTACATCCTTCACATTTAAATATTGCCACTGCTTGTTCCATCTGGGACTATTTTATGCCTAATTCTATATCAGTGTTATGGTATATTGCATCTGATCCAGAATTAAGAAATCCTGATGACTTACACAATCTGTTATGGAGGCTGATGTATGGATTTGGCACTTATTTCTGGATCAGGTCCATTATTTTTAATTAAACTAAACTTGTGTTTGGATTTGAGTTATTTTTATATAAATAAATATTATTTAGATAGATTTTTCTATTGATTTATGTCTAACAAATATGATTAGGAATAAATACTATGATGAAAATAAAATATCTAGTTTATATAAGAAAGGAATAGAATAATTTTTTTTAAATGCAATAAAAATGCATTGTCTTGCACATTCCTTATAAATTCAAGAACATTAAATTATTAGTGGTTGAATATGAAGGTTACATAGAAAAATAATTGAAATCCCACACTGCCTGAGCATGTCCTCCTATTCGCCTGTCACTACTGTGAGTACCTTGGACTGTCTGGAATAAATTATCCTCTTCTTAATATGTACACACGTTCCAACATGACTCACATACCAAGGGAAGGATTGTGTTTATATGGATAGCTAGGAAATAAACCTATCATAAAACCTCATCAGATATGAATGCAGTTTATAATTTAATGTCCTAACAAAGGTGACATGTTTAACTATTAATGTATTGTTCACAAAGGAAGGAATGTCAACTCAGTCTCGACAACATCTTCATGCACTTCAGTAGATTTAGAGAATGATAGTAGCATTAGGATCCCAAGAGTACATTGCGTGCCATATGTATGTGAATAGGTCAAGTGGGCTGCTTTCATTGGATAAAAAACTAGAAGAGACAAGTAACTAGATCTTCATGTGCTGTAAAGAGCAGAAGACATTGGAACATCACACAGTTTTAAGATTTTAATCTCTCTCTATAAATTTTTAATATACTAAACTATTAAAATTGTCCCATTCTGTTTTGCCAACAGTCCTAAAAGTGCCAGATTTCAGGGCAAAAATTCTATTATACACATTCGCAAAGTAACTTTAAGCTTTCTGCAATGTCAGCAATGGGTCAGTCCATTCCATTTACAATATGTACCAACACAATTGTCCTGTTTACTAACTTTAAGTGAAATCTTTATATATAACCAATTTAATCTACTGCTGGTTCTGATCAACATTCACATCTGGAAATCAGATGTAAGCAAATAACAAGCAATGCCTTAACATCTTTTTTGTCACTAGCTTACATGCAAACATTTCCAGTTTGAGTCATTCAAAGTAGTTTCTCAAAATGTTTTAGCAGGAAACAAACTTGTCACCCGTAAGCACGTTATCCAAAGTAATGGTTGCTCAAATCAATTTAGAAGTTAATACATACAGGTGCATGTAAGGTAGAGGGAAATCTCTACAGAAACAAAGCAAATATAACGTGCCAGCACACTAAACTGGATCCAAATGTTATAGTTAATTTCATGGATACGGAATTAACTATCCCAAATACCGCACGTAGGAGAACAGGGCACTTTCCCTCTCTACTACGCATGAATGGTACTCAGTCCATGTGCAACACTAGTTTGTACGTAAGGGCTAAACGCAGCCCTTAATGGACAATGTACATGGTTAATCATACCCATCATGCATATCTCGTACGCTTGTTGGATGGCCCGGCCCCCCTGAGAAGGATAAATTCCGTACACGCGATTCTGCATTTTGATGCAGAAGAATTAGTACCGCGCATGTCCAGTAACAATTTACAGCTGCATTGCGCAACTGCCGTGCGTAAGTCAGCTGCTTCTGTTAAATCTGGTATTGCCATTAACCAGTATCTTATCTGTAATATAAAATTTGCCACCTGTCACTTTTAAGACTTTACTGATGAGGTGGTCCTAACTCTAAACAATGACAGTCCCAAGGTTGGGTCTCATGTGTATCATGTGTTTTTTAAATGGGAGCTAAGACTCCTAGAGGTACATATAAAAGCATCCAAGCATCTGTGGATAAGCACCCCCGGGCATCTGTTTTTTAAAGTTGCAAAATAATAGATGTATAGTTTTAACTGCGATAATTTTAAAGTAATTTCTGCGTTTTCATTTCTCCTGTGTAGCAATTTTTTGGTCTTTAGGCATCATAAAGTATAGGTAGATGTACTCATCGCTACTTATAATAGATGTTAATGTGTCCTGCCACTTCGCTAACCCCTCCTGGATGATTTAACTTTTCCTAAAACTCATTGTTAAATCAGAGCTCATCGACTTGTTTTCCCAGCAGGTCTACTCCCCATCCCACCATTTCCATTCTCATTGATAACACAGTAATCACCTTAATTTCCCAAGTTGGCGTCATCTTGGACTTCTCCCCTTCCATCACCCCCCACATTAGATCACTCTTACAATTCTGCCCATTTCATCTCTGAAACATAGTTTGTATCAGACCCTACTTCTCCACCGATGCTTCTAAAACACTCATACACTTCCTGGCCATTTCCCACCTTGACTATTGTTACCTCCTCCTTTTTTGTCCAAAATTAATAAATCCAAATAGTCATCTAATGGTATCAGTCATAGATATTTCAATAAGAAAAAAAGTCCTAGAGGAGACATAATAGGAAGATACTCAACATTCGATAAATATACAGTGATGCAAAGGTCCCAATAGCTGTTTCGGCATGTAACCTTCATCACAGTGTATGAGACCGCACCCATCCAATATAGAACATATGCTGAGTATCTTCCTAGTATGTCTCCTCCAGGACTGTTTTTCTTATTGAAAAATCTTTGAATCCGGGAGGAAATATTAAAGCAAGCAATCCTTGATAGTGAGTATAAAAGTGGAAAGCTGCTTCTCACAAGAATCTTGCAACAACTATCAATGTATGAAATAAGCAATAGAGAGACAAAAAGTATTTAGCACTGAGCTTTCCTGCATTTCTCCTTACCGCTTACTCACTGTCTTCTACTCATACTTGCAACTCATGTTTAATACTATTATGAAAGTATTAGCTTAATTTTTTTCTTATGCTTTGTGTTTTCTGAAAAGTCATACATTAATTTAGAAAGAATGTTTAATATTAGCAACTAACCAGTTGCTGTATAAATGAGAATTATCTAAGTTCTGCCTATAATGCTCTCTTTGTATAATGTAAATAACTGCTTGTAATTGATAAAGGTGTTTTTATGAGGGAATATTATACCACATTAGCATCACAGCCACTACTGAATAATAATAAAAAATAATATTTCCCTAAAATGTTCTCTTCTGTTGTGGACTTAAATAAAATAATTTTTTTTTGTATATATGTATTTTGGTGAATAGCAGTATCCACAATGAAATCAGGTATTCATTTGCAGTCCTATTCTATCGCTATTAATCTGTCCTACATTCCTTTCTTCAACCATGCACCTCTGTCCACCCTCTCCTATGGCCTAGCAAATAATGCTTTACCCACTTTCAGACACACTTGGTCTATTCCTCATAAACTGCACTAAAAACCCCACTAACATCAAGATGTGAATGTGAAAAAACTACGAGACACACATTCCCTGTAAGTCTCACCTAGTGACATGGTTTATTACAAAATATTAGGTTTGTAAGAATGAAATGATGTATTATATAGCCTATAAAATATACACTATATATAATTTATTGTAATAAAAAAACCTAACTCTAAACTATCAAAATACTCTTTCCAGCTCCTTTGTGATGCTTCTGTGTGGGGCTGCAGCTTCCGCTTCCAATTTTATTCTCTAAACAAAGAAGGCGATAAATGCAGAGTTTCTCATTTCCAGAAAGGGGCTGACTTGGTTTAAGGACAAGAGGGTATCTTCATTTTTATTTTGAAAGTGTATGTATTTTATTGCTGGGTTGAGTCTTGTAACCCTCCCCCACTCTCCCCAGGCTAAATTTGTAAACCAGCATCTGTTTTCAGAGAAACTTAATGTCTACCTAATGCTAAAATAAAACCATGAAATTTGTGAGGGTCAGCACTGTTTCTTTGGTGAGGGAAAGCGTAGAAGACAAGGGAAAGAGAGAAAAGCCAAACATAAACACCTTAACCAGGGATAGTGCTAGGGTGTTTGGTGACCCCCTGCAAACTTTAAATTTAAGCCCACCTGTTTAACAAATTAACATTATAGTTAATAGATTATAGTATCCATCTAAGCATCATAAAACACAATCTTGTAACCACAATAAAAAATACATCCATACAAATGTATGCTTACACATTAGCTCTCCAGTGCATGCTATGCCTATACATCTCCTCCATTATTTCCCCATTCTTATCCTCTTCCCATTTTCATCACCCTCCTCTTTATCAGTTCCTCCTTCCTATTGACCTTATCATCTTCCTATTCTCATCATCTCCCTCCTCCTCTTCATCTCCAGCTCCCCAGTATTCCCATCATGTCTCTCCAGTTCCCAGTCCCCCCAGGATTCCCATCATGTGGCTCAGCCCTCAGGATCCCCATAATGTGTTTTGGGGGGGTAAGATGTCCCCTCGCCTCCCCTCTCCATTCTGACGCCTAAGTTCAAATAATATATGCAGTTATTTTGATTATAAAGTCAACTTTTAGTTTTTGAAGTGGGAGTTCTGTGTGGTTTCTTATTCCAATGTTTGTTTGAAATCAGTGAGTTGGGAAAAAATTGTTGTACTGTGCAGTGAGGAAATATTTCACAAATAATAAATATAATCATTCAGAAGGATTCTGCTCCTTTAAACACCATTAAAGAATTATGCAGTGCAGCCAAAATTTCTTGCCAGTGAGGATTAATGCAGGGAACATTTGGGCCACCGCTGAACTTTTGCTTCCTTTTGGAAATAAATATTTTGCAAAAACAAGAATATCAAACTTCAGAGACTCAAGTGACTTTTTTTTTTAAAGAAGTATCACAGCTCAGTTTTGGAATGGATATATACGTATTTGCTATGACTGAGAAAGCTGTTTTATTTATATGAAACAACTTAAAACAATGTACAATATTTAGTCCAAGACATAGAGAAGGGAGAAAGTAGATTAAATATGTAATTAGAAGTTATAGACTATAAAACTCTATACCAGTGATGGGTATAAGGAGGCCTTCTGAATTCTCTTTCTTGATGGCTTCCAGTAGTTTTTATAGTTATAGTAATTAGTATTTTTTTAATGTTTTATATTACATACACCAGTTCCTTCTTTCTGCTTCATGTCCTAATAAAATGACCTAAAATTTGGTATTACCAATGTCATTGTAGTAATCTGAATGAGCTGCCTTAGTATTGCTTAAAATGTAAACAAATTGGACATAACAGGCTGATACACATACCAAACTATAAGACAATAACAATAGAGATTTAAACAGAACTTAAGGTTAAGAGGTGATGTTTCCTAGCTCAACTCTAAATTAGAGAGAGATTAGTAAAAACAAATAAAGCTCTGCAAAATTTAAGTTCTTTGTACGAAAGAAAATTATGTTCCCTGCATGCCATTGCAACATAGTTTTGCTGATATATACACTTGTACCTATTTTAGATTTTATATGATATATTCTCTGAATATGTCCAGCACACTACAGACTATAGGATGTGAAACAGTAAACTTAGCCTACTTGGTGAACCACCCAGACTGCTGGAAAATCCAAGAAGAAATCACTTAGGCTTACCATGTCCTCTGGCAGAATGAAGAGATATGCAGAAGCACATAGGGATAAAAAAAAAATCAGTGTGGAGAGAAAATGTACTATTCCCTTGAAGGACATTTAATTTGGCTCAGCATTGTGAACTGTGCACAAATAATTTGAAGAATTATGATTGCTCTTTATGCAGTAGAAACCAGTAACATTCATAAAGCAAAATGAAAATACTGGAGTAAGTTGGGAATGATTTGTATGCACTCCATATAAAGGAACACTATGGATGACAGTCACATCCACAAGCATTATTAGGAAGCCTGCCCAACTTCTATTGCAGATATGTTAAACTAATGCAGCCCAATCGCATATATATTGTGACCCTGTAATATTATGTGGACCTAGTAGACCGCTGTGTTAACTGCAGGGCCACATAATGTCCCATTGCCAGGGATCATGGCTGACATTAGGTCATGCCAGAATCACAGTGAAGAAGAAAGAAAGCACTGAGGAGGAGAGCAGAAGACATCGATGGTAAGTAAATATTCAGGTGAAACTCGAAAAAAGTTCATTTATTTCAGTAACTTAAAAGTTGAAACTAATATATTATATATATATAGCAGGTTACATCCCACTGAATAAACAGTCACACCCCTTGCAAACAGCGGCCGGACCTAAAGTTAGACCTGCATTGACTTGCCCTATCTGGCCGCACTCACTTCCAACCTTATGTGTATTAGTTGCGTATATTTAGGCTCCTAAGTCTGTAAGCGTGCTCACTTTTCCTCATCTCAATGCCTCCCCCCATCCATTTCTATGCAAATCCTTCGGTTCGTAGATTTCCGCTGGACTTAGGATCGCAATTGTTCCCGACCGATTCACAAGTCCGACCTTAAGGCATTTCCGACCCTATCTTCAACGTAGACGGCGTTGCACTATTAATACGCATGCGCAGTTGATGCAAAATCGATCCGACCATAAATATACGCACCTAACTATCGTTAATATCAGATCTCTGAATCAGGCCCTTTATTATTCAGTAACAGATACTCACTAGATCATACACTGCTCTACATGGACATGTTTCTCCTACAAGGAAGCTGCGAGCGTGGTCCATAGCAGAGAGGACCTTGTGTCCTCAGTCCATGCAATCAGGATACATCTAAATAATAAGTGGCAGCTTCTAGATCGCCATGCAATTCCAGTACAGATACCCCCACGGGGTCATATCGAGAGCGGGGCAGGGGGCACCTGACTGGAGGGGCCAGACTTCACATTGAGGGATAGAAAGGTGTATGTGCAATAGTAGTCTCATTAGAAAACAGAGGGGGCATGTGCCACAGAGGAGGACCATGCAGCGATATAACACTATAACAGAGGAGGAATGTGCCCGGGGGAGGGGTCTGGTAAAGTGCGGCTTGTCGGTGCAATGTGGTATCGGGGTTAATACCTGGTGTGATGGGGCTGAAGTGCCTCTGGGGGGGGGGGGTAAAAGAAAGGTCACAGATACCACAGATATTATCAGCCTTTTTACATGCAAAGTGAGATATTTCAAGCCTTTATTTGTATTAATTTTGATGATTATGGCTTACAGCTTATGAAAACCCCAAAATCTAAATCTCACAAAATTGGAATAATGTGCAAGGTTCAATATTGTAGGCTCAGTGTCACACTCTAATCAGCAAATTATTCCAAAACACCTGCAAAGGGTTCCTGAGCCTTTAAATGGTCTCATTGGGCCTCATTTACTAAAGTTGTTTTTTGAAAATCACTCAAAGTCGCGTGATTTACGCTGTTTCTGCGCCATCGTCGTATTCACTAACGTCAAACTCGCGGGACTTTGCCTTTTTAGACTATCAACTTGACCAACCTCGCTGTAGCCATCTAGTCCCGACTTTTATAATACATCACATATAAAACGGGCTATTCACGTAAGTCGCTTTTGGAACATCGACCTATAATCGCCAGAAAAGCGCTGCCTTTAAAATCGCCTTCTGGGAGAGGCGACTTTACCAAAAATCGATGGCATATGGAAACCAGCTGTATGCCAACTATAAAACACTCTCCTCTATTGCATTCACATGTGGCTTTTGGTTACTGGAGAGAGAGAGAGAGAGAGAGAGAGAGAGAGAGGGATAATGATTTTGTAGTTTGGAGTTTGCTTATGATGGAGTTTGGAGATTTGCTTGTGGTGTTTCAGGCTGGTGTGGCTGCTATATTAGCAGGCACAGCTATGGAGGAGGAGGAGAGACACCATCACTAGCCCCTGGTTTAGCGCATGGTGCGAATCCCAAGACACATACGTGTGTTTAATGTACATTTGGACCTTGGCTCCCTGTCAGACCAGGAGGTAGTGCAAATGTTTAGGCTCAATCGTGCTAACCTTCTGGCACTTTATGAGCAGGTGAGGAGGTATTTGGACCCTGCTACTGCTAGGGTTGTCTGGGATGCAAAAATTATTATGTGTCCTCCACTTTCTTGCTACCGGATCATTCCAGGCAGTGACTGGGAGCGTGGTTGGACTTTCACAGGCCAGTTTTTCACATCACTTGACTCGTGTTAAGTGCACTCAAGAAACTTCTGCCCACATATATTAGCTTCCCCTGCCGGGAGTCACAATGGCGAGACCAGAAACAAGTCTTTTGTGCCATCTCAGGATTCCCCAATGTCCTGGGTGCAAGTGATTGCACTCATATCCCACTGAGACCACCTAAAAGATGCGCCCAGGTATATGTGAATAGGCATCACTACCATTCCCTCAATGTTCAGGTGGTCTGTGATGGTAATCAAAAAATATTGAGTGTATTTGTTGGCTTACCTGGTTCTTGCCATGACTCCTATATTCTGAGGCGGTCATCCTTATTTACTCGATTTGAGCAGGCACAAATGCCAACAGGATGGCTGCTGCGTAAGTAGGATTGTAACTTTTTCTCTATATGCAACTTGTTTTTTAATTTAGGTGTGTATTAATGTATTAATATGTATTTGTAACCCCTTTTTTTGTAAAGTGTTATTAAAATTAATTTGTAAGTGTTATTAAAACCTTAGCAAAGTTTGAATGGCTGTGTTTTAAAAGTAATAGTAAACTGTGCCTCTAACAAGCATATAACTCGCCCTTGTAAAAAGTTATAATTTTTTATATAAAAAACATAGAGTTAGCAGTAGCAACAGGTTAAAATACAATATACTCTAACTTATAATCGGAGTTTTCAAAATGCCAATATTTTATTAATAACAGCAATGCAAGCTTGAGAAAATTGAACAGCATTTCCCAGATTGATGGTTTTTTTTCCCCTAACCACACAGCGTACAGGCTATTTATGAAGACGGTGAGATTGGCGAGTTGGTGTGTTGCCATGACCTCTCCCTCTACCACCCCTTGTGCGGGCTCCCCGTCTGGGTGGAGTGTTATGTGTTGAACTAGAAGGTGTTGTCAGGTGGCTAATTTCACCCCATGA
This sequence comes from Limnodynastes dumerilii, assembly GCA_011038615.1. Taxonomy (NCBI): domain Eukaryota; kingdom Metazoa; phylum Chordata; class Amphibia; order Anura; family Limnodynastidae; genus Limnodynastes; species Limnodynastes dumerilii. The sequence continues at coordinate 15,721 of WWET01003576.1, forward strand.
AGATATTCCTGGTTGGTTCTGCATCACTTGGTTACTGGTTAATTGTGCCGATAGATGTACTAATTGTGTATGTAGCTCACTGCGCATGTTATTTGATGTTTGTAAAGCTTTGTTTTGTGCATCAACACATTCTGGTTTTCTAGGGCAGATGCAATACGATTCAACCCTAGATTTGTCAATGATGTTTGCTGATTGAAGACATTCTGAAACCGGCGCATGCTGTACCTGTTGGTTTCTGCAACTCCTGCATGGTGTGTTTCCAGGCGTAGAATGCAGTCACCAATGGTTTTCATAATAGACTGTGTAGATGGTGGTGATGGTGATGGTTGAGCTGGTGGTGCTGCCTGTGGTTGTAATGCTTGAGATGTTGCTGGAATCTCCTCTAAATGAATGGTAACATACTCTATGCTTTCCTGCTCTTTAGGTGCTTCAACAACAGTGATCAATGGTGCTTTGTTATGTGGTTGGGATGGACCTAGCACCAAATAACATGGTAAGTTTATACACATAAATGCATTGTCACAGGGCCGGTGTTAGGGTGTTCGGCGCCTCCCTGCAAACTTTAAATTTGCGCCTACCTGTTTAACAATTTGTCATCAGTGTTTCTAGAGTATAGTATCCATGTAAGCACCATAAAACACAATCTTGTAAACACAATAAAAGAAAGTAAATCATAGCCGCTACTATACAATACTGGCAGCACTCTAGTCTCCACTATACAATTTCCCTTTTATCCTA
>WWET01003576.1:18685-39302 GCA_011038615.1 Limnodynastes dumerilii
AGGGCGCCGCCCCCCCCCCCACTTCCCGCTATACAGATTGGCAGCGTTCATACAGGAGACTGTATGAACGCTACCAATTTGTATAGCGGGGGGATGTCCGACGCCTATCCAGCATGGCGTCCCCTCGCGGAGCGGGTCCCGCCAGCCCTGCATTGACATCTGGCAATAGTTACTAAATTACTAATTTGGAAAAATCTGACTTTATCACTAGTTGTCAAATTTTGAAAATCTTTTTTTTTTCGGTTTAAAAAAAGTAAAAAAAAATTGTATCTGTGTACAATCGTCCAGTACCCTTGCACATATATGGCACATTATACATGGGAAATTGGCGGGAAATGACCATTTGATGAATAGGTGATTTTTAAGACACATATAAATATTTACAGTTGTTCAAATAATAACTTGATTGTTATTTTTCTTTTACAGGTAAAAAGGCTAAAGTCGACAAAACAAAAGTATTAGTACCCAAGATTATAAAGTATGCTTACCCGCAATATCATCATCTGAAGAGAAGCTCACTTGTGGTGGAGGGCTTGCCATCTCTGTTGTTGAAGGCATTGTTTGCTCCTGTGCTACCTGCAAGAAGATAGAAGACAATGTTATAAAGTAATATAAATAATTTGTAGAAAAAAGATAAACTAAATTATGTATGATTAAACAAAAGTTTATTAAAAAATTACATACCTTCCAAAGTTTGGGCATCTGTGTCCAACACAGTCACACCCTCAAGTGCAGCCTCAGAAAAGATGCTCCTCATTTTTTCCTCGTAACAGGAATATTTAAAGGTGCGGGAAGGGCCACCACCCGTCTTCCTTGCCGCTTCTCTCTCTTTAATAAGCTTGTCCCTCAGTTTCCGTTTGATGTCTGATAAACGTTTTCTGCACGTCTGGATCGTCCGTGTGTGCATACTCACAGCATTCACAGTTTCCATAACTCAGACTTCCGGGCATATGTTGTTTTTGCTGCATTGTCACCCAACACTTCTTCATAAACTTCCATTATCCCATCTACCAGGGCACAGTTTTCATCATATGAAAAACAGACATTGCATCCACTTTTTGTTTTTTTAGTAGGTGGGTCCATCTCCTCCTCACTGTCATTTGAATCAGACTCAACAGGAAGGTGTCTACTAAATAATAAAAGAAAAAGAAAATATTTTATATCATATCTGATAGATGAACATACAAATTTAATAATACATGTCTTTTAGCTACACTGCTGTGATATCGGGCCTATAACTCCAAACCAGTCAATTGCTCAATGCATTATTTACACAGTACTACACTCAATATAAAGCCAAAGTAAATGAGCAATATACAAGCATGGAGAGGACACATAAACACAACTCTTTCAGAAACAGGAATGATTTATACTTAATAATGAGCAGTTCAAACAAGTCACAGCAAAGCTGATTTTATAAAGTTTAATAACAACACATACACATTTACACCCTGAAAAAACTGTGTGATAATAACATAATCAGTGTTTATATTGCATTACTCACATGCCTCAAAGTAGTAAGTCTTTCAAAGAAAAGATGAAAGGCACAATTGCTAATGCAGGGAAACAAATCTCCAAGTGTGATCCACAATATACTAGACAAAATGGTGCCTTCTTCTTGGTCCACAATGACCTTTTATAGAGGTTGCTTGGTGTCATCTCGTGGGACTTGGTGTTACGCTAATCAGGGTAATCTCTCTCCGGACAAGCAGGTAACAGGAAACACAAATGACAGACAAAAGATGAACCAGGTAACTCACCAGTAAGTAGAGCCAGTGCCCGTCTGGAGTCTTCGCTAGAGCCCCTGATGGTGGGGATAGACTGGAGCTGATGAGACTTCTTCTGGATACAGACCTTAGAGGATACCCGGGAAAGGAAACAGGGCCAAGCGGGGTCAGGATGAGATATAGCGGGTACAGGGGTGCAGCAGTTGCAGAAGGGACTGCACTAGACAAACTACAGCAAACACTTAACGGACAGACCAGGGTAGACAACACAGGACTGACGGACAGACTAACAAGGGAACTCACTCAGCACAATCACAACAACAGAAACAATCACACAGGGAGAGCAAGGGTTAATCCACAAGGTTAGGCAGGAGGACAAGAAGCAGGGACACAAGAGGTTAAACGGCTAGGTACAAGGCAAGGCAAATGAGGGCACTCGAGAACGCAAGATAAGCAATAGACAAGATAAGATAAGAAGAGCAAGAGCAGCACGGGGTAGCAGAAGCTATAACCGGCGGGAAGCTACTGCACAGCCTGGGCTTTAAACCCCCAGACACCAATGAGAGAGCAGCGTGCGCCAATGGAACAGCTGGGGGGCGGAGACGCGACGGTGGGAGCAGGACTCCGCCTCCCAAGCTGATTGGAGGAGGACGGTAGCCATGGGGACCGGGCGACGCAGCCTAAGGGAAGATGGCTGCGCCCAGGAGCCGCAGGACGACGCGCGCCGGGAGTCACCGCCGAAGCTGGAGGCCTGCGGCGGTAGAAGGTAAGGACGGGAGCTGCGGCCTGGGAACTGCCGTTACACGTCGCCTGCTGCTGGCGGCGTGTAACAATGCGCTGTGACCCGCTGTCCGGTAAGAAAGGAGTGGGGCGCAGCGCCGTGGAGTTACACACCACCCGATGCCTGCGGTGGTGTGTAACACTTGGAGAAAGTCACGCGACATTCATAAAAAATGGGGGATTTCAGACTTAGAACTGTGGACAAGAAAATTAATATTGAAAAGATATAAGTCCCGCCCTTTGGGCGTATATTCGTCGACTAAGCGTTTTTTTGGAAAACGATCAACATCGCTGTGAATTATAAATTGCAAAGCAAAATCGACGCTTTGTAAATACGGCACAGATTTAAAAATAAACACCAGAAACATCTTACCTGGGCTAAAGAAAGGAAACCAAGGTCCCAGAGTCTGCTGGAAGAATGGAGAGGAAAACAATACAAGATGCTTGAAGTCCAGTGTGAAGTTTCCATAAAATCTCAGCAGTGTCACAGGCTGATGGCATCCATGCCATGCCGCATTGAGGCAGTAATTTGTTGAAAAGGGGCCCAAACTAAGTACTGAGTTCATATGCATGATTATATTTTTCAGAGGGCTGACATTTCTGTATTTAAAAACCTTTTTTTTTTTTTATTTCATGTAATATTCTAATTTTGAAAAATTTCGCTTTTGGGGTTCTCATAAGCTGTAAGCCATAATCATCAAAATTAAAACCAATAAAGGCTTGAAATATCTCACTTTGCATGTAATGAGTCTATATAATATATTAGTTTCACCTTTTAAGTTGAATTACTGAAATAAATGTACTTTTGAACGATATTCAAATTTTTCGAGTTTCACCTGTATACTGGGGAGGCTGGAGACATATGAAAAGGCAATTACTTGGAGATGGATACATATGATGGGGAATTACTGGGAGCTGTAGACATATGATGGGCAATTACCAAGAGCTGGAGACACATAATGGGGATTACTGGGAGCTGGAGACATAACCATATGTCTCCTGCTCCCAGTAATTTCCCATCATATGTCTCCAGCTCTGCTAACCACTGCTGCCTAACGTCCCTACTGATCACATTTCACGCCCATGTCCAGGACTTCTCCCATGCTGCACCTCTGCATTGAAATGACCTCACTTCTTCAGCGCACCTTTTCAGGCAAGCGTACCCCTCCTCCACTTAACATCCTCATTGCATCCTACATCTATCCCTTCTTTTCCTTCCTTCCCCCACTCCTCCACTCACACCGGTAGTCCACTTTCTTCCTCCTCCTTTTGTCTTCTGTAAGTTCATCCCTCCCACTTAGTGTGTTAGCTCACGTGAGCAGGGCCCTCCATCCTAATGTTTCTCCCTCCTCCACCACTCCCCGTCACTTTGTACCCTCTTGCCCACTCTGCTACCCTTTTTACCCCATCCCCACCTGGTGGCTCCCTCTCAACCTACCACTGCACTCTATCCCCTCCTCCCTGATCTGCCAAGCTTGACACCTTGAATTTTGCCTTGCTGTCTGTGCTTGCTTCACTTTATTGTATTTTTGTGATATTTTTATATTCATATTATATTTTGTTATGCACTATGCTGTCCATCCTTACCCTGTATGTCTGTACTGTATTTTATAGTTGTACTTTCTACGGCGCTGCAGACACTTTGTGGCGCCTTATAAATAATGATGATAATAATAATATTAATATTACAATTATTATTATTATTAATATTATTATTAATATGAATAGGGAATTACTGGGACCTGCAGACATATGAATGGGGAATTACTGGAAGCTAGAGACATGTGAATGGGAAATTACTGTGAGTTAGATACATATGATGGGGAATTACTAGGAGCTGGAGACATATGAATGGGGAATTACTGGGAAAAATATGTATGAGGAACAGGGCCATTTCTAGGGGCAGGCGAGCCATGCTATTGCATGGGGCACACCCCTAGATGACTTAAAGGGGTGCTGAGTAGGGCAGCCCCCTTTAGGTCATGCAGCCCCCCCCGGGCCACAGTCACATAGACCGCATATCTCACAGTCACAAGCACCAGCATCTTTATTTATCTCTTTATTGAGATGAATAGTACCGGGAATACAGGGATCCTACGGTAGCCCTGTATTACCAAATCATTTCCATTGAATAACACAATGGGGTAGCATTATTCATTAAAATAGATTTGGTCCTACAGGGCTCCCATATTTCCACTACTATTCATCTCAATGATGAGATGCGACCGGCGTCTGTGACTGTGAGAGCCACGGAGGAAGGAGCGTAAGGGAGAAGATAGTAAGGTAAGTTACTTAACCTTAAAAAAAAAAACTTTCTAAAAAAAGTTTTTTGTAAATAATTTAAAGGGGGCACAAAGGAGGCTAGCACTTATAAAGGGGGCACAAAAGGAGGCTGACACTTATAAAGGGAGCACAAAAGGAGGCTGACACTTGTAGAGGCGGCACAAAAGGAAGCTGGCACTTATAAAGGGGGCACAAAAGGAGGTTGGCACTTATAAAGGGGACACAAAGGAGGCTGGCAATCATAAAAGGGGCACAAAAGTAGGCTGCCACTTATAAAAGGGACACAAAAGGAGGCTGGTACTGAAAAGGAGGCTGGTACTCATAAAGGGGGCACAAACAGACATATGAATGTGGAATTACTGGGAGCTGCATACATATGATGGGGAATTACTGGGAGCTGGAGACATCTAAATAGGGAATTACTGGAAGCTGGATACATATGATGGGGATTTACTGGGATCTGGAGACATATGCATAGGAAATTACTGGGAGCTAGAAACATATGATGAGGAATTACTGGGAGTTGGAGGCATGATGGGGAATTACTGGGAGACGGATACATATGCTGGGGAATTACTATGAGCTGGGGACATATGAATGGGGAATTACTGGGAGCTAGAAACATATGATGGGGAATTACTGGGAGCTGGAGACATATGAATGGGGAATTACTGGGAGCTGGAGATATGATGGAGAATTACTGGGAGCTGGAGACATATGGGGCCGTATTCAGAGATCTGTTGGCGATCGGGCCGCAAATATACGCAACTAAGTGGCAGGTCGGAGCAGGTTACTCCCACCAGTAAAAACAGTCACTCCCCTCGCAACCTGCATTGACTTGCCCTATCTGGCCGCACTCCCTTCCGGCCTTATGTGTATTATTTGCATATATTACTGGCCCTAACTCTGTAAGCATACCAACTTTCCCTTATCTCAATGCCTACCCCCGCCCATTTCTATGCGAATCCTTAGGTCCGTATATTTCCGCAGCACTTAGGGTCGCATTACTTTCCACCCGATTCACAAGTCCGTCCCATAGCCATTTCCGACCTTAACTTCAACGTAGATGGCGTATCCCTATTACTACGCATGCGCAGTTGATGCTAAATCGATCCGATCCTAAAAATACGCACGGAACTTTAGTTAAAACCGGATCTCTGATTACGGTAATTACGGGAAATTACTGGGAGCTGGAGATATGATGGGGAATTACTGGGAGTTGGAGACATATGATGGGGAATTACTGGGAGCTAGAAACATATGATGAGGAATTACTGGGAGTTGGAGACATATGATGGGGAATTACTGGGAGCTGAATACATATGCTGGGGAAGTACTATGAGCTGGAGATATATGAATGGGGTATTACTGGGAGCTAGAGACATATGAATGGGGAATTACTGGGAGCTGGAGACATATGATGGGGAATTACTGGGAGCTGGAGATATGATGGGGAATTACTGGGAGTTGGAGACATATGATGGGGAATTACTGGGAGCTGGATTTATATGAATGGAGAATTACTGGCAGATGCAGACATATGAATAGAGAAGTACTGGGAGCTGGAGACATATGAATGGGGAATTACTGGGAGATGAAGACATGAATGGGGAATAACTGGGAGCTGGAGACACACGATGGGGATTAATCTACTGCCTAAGATTTCCTAGTGCATTGCATCCTTATCCAAATGGATGGCCCATGAACATGAACAAAATGGAAATCATTGTATTTCCTCTGCCTAGGATCTCCTCCCCCCGTCACCATAAACATTGGTGATATCCCTGTCTCCTCCTCCTCCCAATCTTGACTCCTACCTCTCCTTCACACCTCACTTGCGTGCTATCCCTCAATATTGGCGCTTCTACTTATGCAACATTGCCCGCATCTGACCCTTCCTTTCTACTGGTGCCACCAAAACCCTCATCCACTCTCTTTTCATATCACACCTTGACTACTGTAACCTCCTTCTCATTAGTCTCCCTCTCAACCATTTCACCCCCCTCCAGTCTATACTCAATGCTTCCAGGCTTATCTTCCTCTCACACCACACTAGCTAGGCCTCTCCTTTATTTCAAACCCACCACTGGCTTCCTGTTTGCTTCAGAGCTCTTTTTAACACCATACCCTTACCTTCAAGACCATTCCCTTACCTTCAAGATCTACTACACCCTACCTCTCCTCCCTCATCTCCATGCACAACCTTCCCTCCCTCTTCATTCTTCTAATCACTACTGTCTGAGATTCCAACTGATCACCACATCACACGCCCATATACAGAACTTCTCCCACGCTGTTTTACTGCACTGGAGTGACCTCCCTCTTCCAGTCAGACTTTGCCCTACCCTGCAGGTCTACAAGCGCTCGCTCAAAACGTTAGCTTACCCCTACTCCCCTAATCAGCAGTCAGGGAGTGAACCGATGGTACGCTGAGCGTTAGCGCGCTCAGTGTACCATCGTAGCTCTCGATCAGGCCCTATGTGACTACAACAGAAAATGAACAAATGTTGTTGGTGTCTAAGCTCAGATTCAAATGAAATTGCTTATGGGGATTATAGGCATAGTTAAGACACAGATTTTGGTACATAGATTGCATATATGCGGTCTTAAAGACCGCATATACGCAATCTACAAACCAAAAAGATACGTAGATTACGTAAACAAATGACTACGCATGCGCAGTATACAATTTCGGTAAACACCGGACGTATATGCAATACGTCCAGTGGTCTGAATACGGCCCTAACTGCTTTTCTAACGCTGAAAAGAAAAATTATTTGGTAATATTTAATGGAAAACTACACGTACCAACTTAAATGTGATATCAAGTAGTGCAATAAAGAATTATTATATAGTATTTTGTGAAATAGAATGAAGTAGGGGTTCAATATATGGAAATCTGGCTATGGGAATTCTTTGGGATTACCTGTGTTAAGACATTTCCACTCAAGAAGCTATAAGCAAAGCAGCTAGCAATTTCATTGATAAATGGCAACTTTAACTAGGAGCTGCAAAGACCTAGTTTCAATGGAAAGGAAGCAAAAGATATAAGTTCAGCAAAAAGTACAAGGAACTGACGGAGAATTTTTGAAATTATGTAGAGAAAAGATATGAATAAATTTGCACGGGTAGCATATTATTGCTGAGTTAGCAAAACCACAAATATTTTAATACATATTAGGTCTTTATTCTGAGAACAGGCATAATCCTGCTCTAGGTTTGAAATCTGTGTTTCTGCATTAGATATGTCTGAACCACAACTGTACCTATCATCTGGATCCAGAGGATCCAGATCTATAATGGTAAGAAATACAGTTACCGGTACAAAGGTCCATTTTCGGCAATGATAAAGCTTTTTGAAGATTCTTCTCTCTCTCGCTCTCTCTCTAACATTGTTTGTTTTATATTGAGATAGTGCTATCTGAGGGATATCTATCACTTTCTTGTACATTTTCTTTGCTGGAGGGTGTAGGACACTTATGGGATACCTCCAGTCTGTAGCGCAGCTGGTTTGACTTTACTATATAACATATTTAACATATGTATTATATAGTTCCTTTTTAAACATCTAAAATAACACATTTATGACAAAAATATGGTTATGTAGTTTGAATAGTTTCTTGCTAGGGAATGTAGCAAGACACATCACATTACCCTCATCTGGCCATGCTATTCTTTCCATTTTATACCTAGCATTTTATGTATGCAGCCAGTATTATCATCCAGAGCAAGACTGTATACACATAGATTACCACCATTTTACCTGCCTATGCAGGTATTGTATAACGTTCTATAACATTATTCAGTCATAAACATTGCAAAGATAGAACAACCAACAAAAGTTGAGAATTGCACAAAAATGTTTCATTTGTACCATACTGCCATACAAATTAAGTGATTTGAAATACAAGTGAGGGAAATCACAGTCACCTTTTATACAAAATACTGTCCAATGGCTGCATAGTTGCTTTGGTAGTTTTTTTTTTTTAAATATAAGCAGACATCATAATAGCAAACTTACATTAGGGGTATGGGAGCTGGGTCAGGGGCATTAAATAGTGTTATCCAGCACCTTAACCCCTCTCCCTTCTGTTTAAAATCGCTGTGCACAATACTGGCAAGTGTGTATGACACACCTACACTAAAAGTTGGGAGGTACGTAAAAGTTTTTAAATTCTGTATGTTTCCATGCCTGTTATGTGTTAACTTTTGCATTCCCCGCATAGAATGCGAAATAGGGGCATCTGAAAGTTCCATTTCGAATGTCCCTATTTCGAATATTCCTCCATTTCATAAATTTTGTTTCAGAATGGGTGAGTATCCCACACAGCACGGGAAAGGTGAGTAACCACTCCAGGGTTAGGGTCAGGCTGCGGAGAAGGGAGGGTTAGGGTCAGGCTGTGGGAGAGGGAAGGTTAGGGTCAGGCTACGGGAGAGGGAGGGTTAGGGTCAGGCTGCAGGAGATGGAGGGATAGGGTCAGGCTGCGGGGAAGGGAGAATTAGGGTCAGGCCATGGGAGATGGTGGGTTAGGGTTAGGGTCAGGCTGTGGGGAAGGAACAGTTAGGGTTAGGCTGCGGGGAAGGGAAGGTTAGGGTTAGGGTAATGCAAGGGGAGGGTTAGGGTTAGAATTAGGGGAAGGGTTGGGGTAGTTTTTAGGCTTACCTTTCAGATTGAGGCATAAGCAATCTGTAATCATTCCCTCTGACCAGAGAAAAAAAATGTTCCTACGTAATGACCACACCATTACATTACACCCTCTAAGCTTTCCAGATTGTGATTGTAAACATATTTTTGTCAAGTCAGCAAATTCTTGAAAAAACAAGGTTTGAATTTCATGTAATTATTGGATAGAATATTTTATTTTTATTATTGGTTACAATGAACTTAGATCAAATTCTGAGAATTTGGCTTACTCTCTAATCAAAACTAATGCTATCGTTCTAGCTTGGATGGTGTACTAATGCAGAAAATATCCTGGCACTAGAAAGTTTACTCTAATTTCTTCTTAGAAAAAAAAAGAAAAGAAAGCCAGACATGAAGAATGTACATATATGGATTTTAAAAATGTGAATTTTTGTGAATTCCTACATGACTTTTTTACTGCATTAAAATCATTATATTAAATGCACACTTTCAAAGTAAATACAATCTGTAAATCTCATGAAATGGTAATACTTAGATAGAGTTGTTAATTTGTAAATATCTTATTTGTCTTTTGTTTTATTATTATAATTATAATGATGCTGATTTTTAATGCTAGTGAGCTGTTATTTATTTCAGTGGATTTACAAAATAGTTGAACTTTTGAAGGTCTACATACATTCCTGTCAAATTCTTCAGTTTAGTACTACTGTATGGTATCAATTATCACTAACATTTATCACTATTGAATAAGTCTTATGCTGATTTAATCATTTAAGATTACAACTAGTGACAGTGGTCTGTATTCACACTTGAGAAGTAGACGCTTCATAGGTGCGGATCCTTAGCAAATGACCTACTACGCCTGTCAGGTATGTAGATTGCCTCCATGCAGACTTTAAAGACTCAGCGGGGTATTTTGAATAGAAAGAGGCGGCATAAAGCCGCCTCGGTGTGTGATTAGGTAGAAGTAAGAGGAGGGAGGCAGGGAGAGGCTTGGTCCGTGCAGACATTGCACGCAGAGATAAGGTGGCCCTATGGCACTTGTAAGTGCCATAAGGTACCTAAAAACGGAGGGTGGTGGGGGGGTATAGGGGCAGGATGGGTGAGTTAGGTGTCTGCCTAACTCACCCGGATCTGTGAATACGTTCCGGTGTGATTAAATACTTATACACACAATGGCCCAGATCCAGACCCACGCACGGCTTAAGTACGTGCATGAGTCCCTCCGTGTAATCGCGTAGTGGGGAGTGCTCACCTCCTGCTCAAGGTAGTAAGTCTGAACACTTACATGTCCAAATTTCTACCTTATATTTTATGACGAGGGTCTTCCCCTATCCCGACTACTAATTACCATGCCTATCTCCGCCTATATGGCGGAGATACGGTAATCGTAAATAGTAAGCCAGTCCCTTTATCGTACCGGCCGGCGTATGTAACGTAGTTATGTACACCTGCTGGTACGCACGCGTACTGGTGATGTGCGCATGCGCACATCATAGCTGACAGGGGAACTACGCAAGCGGCGTGCAAAATTCCCCTGTCTGCCGTAGATTAGGATTTACCTCAATGTGTGCATTACAGCAAACATAAAACTTGATAAATGCATTTTGATTCCACTGTTTTATTGCCAGAAGGTCAAAGAGGCCTACAGAGCTCAGATTCCTGTGATGATGTCCTAGAAGAAACTTGGAATGAGTTTGCATCTTAAAGGATTTGTGAGATTAGCCTGTCATAACCTATCCATTCAGCTCACAAATGGAAGGTAAATTCCTGATTATGTGTAACAGGCCTATTATCATGTTTATTACTTTCCTTGTAAGTGCCATGCAGGTAACTTCAAGTGAAGAGAAAACACTCCTCCCTTTGCACTACATCAATTAACATGAAAAACTTTAGTTATTTAATTGCAAAACTTTGTACATAACTATATTTGTCTGCATCTATACACCATGTGTAAGCACCTTTTTGTAATAACACAAGACCATATCAGGACAGTTACATTGCTGTGTTCTGAGATTAGATCCCCCTTACTGTAGCATTTGCATGCTTCTGCCCATATCCACAGTGGGCATAGGCATGTATGGTGAGTGGGCCTACCCAGCATGCAAATATGCGAATAGTGATTTCTGCACGGAAAGCAGATGATTGCATTCTGATGCAGAATTCATTTTACTGCGCATGCATAATTATTAGAAATCCCTATTCTGCAATTAACACATTTACATGGTGTATTAGTTCTTTTGCAAATCCAAATTAGATGGGAGGAACTGAGGTTTCCCCCAGTTTGACTTGGTTCCCCAAAATTTGGATCTGTCAGATTTAAAGAAATATGAACTGCTCATCTTTAATGAAGAGTCACATATGAACATGAACAGCCTGGGCTGCTGCACAAGCACCAGTGTATGGCCTGGACTGCTGCACAAGCACCAGTGTGTGGCCTGGGATGCTGCACAAACACCAGTGTGCGGTCTGGGCTGCTGCACAAGCACCAGTGTGTGGCCTGGGCTGCTGCACAAGCACCTTTATGTAGCCTGGGCTGCTACACAAACACCAGTGTGTGACCTAGGCTGCTGCACAAACACCAGCATGTGGCCTGGGCAACTACACAAACACCAGCATGTGACCTGGGCTGCTTCCCAAGCATCAGCATATGGCATGGGCTGCTACACAAACACCAGCATGTGGCCTGGGCTGCTTCCCAAGCACCAGCATGTGGCATGGGCTGCTACACAAACACCAGCATGTCTTGCAGCTGTTGGGTTTCATAATCCACCACAGCACCCAATGGTCCATCTGACTTTTTATCCTGGTAGATCACAATCTTCTCTTGGAGCATTTATCTCAATTTTTCAGGGTAGCCACTAGACACAGCTGCTTATAAGGAAGATGAAAAATCACATGAGAGTACCAGACCTGGAAAATCCAGGTTCATCGTCAATTCTTCTAATCTAATAAAAAATCATTTAAACAGGGGTCCACAGTTTTTCAGTTTTCTTATCCATTGGATTGGCCTTTTCCTTGCTTCCAAATAATTACTTTTTCTACTAGTCTTCTTCATTTTGAAGAGCATTCTATATGGTCGTATAGTTTATTAAACTGCCACTCTGCCTTTTTGCCTGCCACACTATGGGCCTGATCCAGACCTACGCATGAGAGTGGAGCGTATTACCGCTTCAGTGTAAAAACTTTCACACCCATGACACTCCCCTTACCTCTACCTCCGTACGCCGGCTGAACCCTACCTTAACTTTTCCCGGCGTCGGTACGAATTTTCGTAGCGACGCGCTGATCGTACCGGGCTAAGCACGCCCATACTGTACAATTTAAATGGCTCCCCCCGCCTACATTCCCTAACTCCAGCGTCCATACTAACTTCATAATAGAAACACGCCCCGTCGTCGGAAAATACGCAAACAATACGGACGCCTGAATCGCCGCTACGAAAAGGTCTTTGGTACGACCGGAAGTTGTCACTCTGCACATGCGCAGTACGCTTTTTCTGCCGAATTTACGCTTACGACCAGCTTACGATCGCTTGCGAGCGTAGGTCTGGATCAGGCCCTATATTTCACAGTTGTACTCCAAAACCAAAAGTTACTTTGAGGTGGTCCGAATTAAGTAAAAATCAATGTTATTGATGTTAATAATACTGCAAGAGCAAAAATACATACAAATTGCATGATTTTAGCTGATTTTATAATTAAGAAAAAAAAATATAGATCCAAAACCAAAACATTTCAGGGTGGTTTTGCTAAAACCAAAACCAGATGATGAATTAAAACCAAAACCAAAAGCAACACATTTCAGTTGGTGCTCATCTCTATTAATAAATACTGACATCAACATGCAAATTTTTTAAAACAATTTCTTTTTTATCAGCTGACTTCAATAACTTTGTTACATCAAAGGCAAGTATAGCTGTCTAAGCAAAGCACTTAAAAATATTGCATCAATGATAGACCTTTCACTAGTTCTAGTCATGACATTTCATAATGAAACCCATTTTATCCAAAGCACTAAACTTGTTTTAAGCAAACACAGTTGTACATATTTTAATATCTGTTTTTATATATTGCACAATCAATATTTAGGTTTGATAGCAACAGATTTCTCTGGTCTGTTTACAATTTGATGGAAACCACATACTATATAAAGAACACATGCAGAATTGTTTCACCTGTATATGTTACTTTGAACTGTTGCCATATGGACATTTATAGGTCCCCAGTAGGTTTTTTTGAATTCTTCATAGTCTGTAACTACAGAGGTTTACTTAGGGTTGGATATATATTTTTTTTACATACAATACATATTTTTGTACTATGCTTAGGCTGAATATATACACATCGTTCTTTATGTTTGTAAATGTGAAACATGGATAGCAAACAGAGAACTGAAAGGGTGTGTTCACATAGAATCAATTACAGATAGAGATACATTACTCTTGTAAGTGCTTGGGAACTAATACACAATGACGATGTTGACTAACTACAGCACTTTCTGGCCATGTGTAATTAGCTGATTGCACATTGACCATTTGCAATGGACTTAGACTTAAAGCATTAGCATTGCAGTTTCAATATATCACGTCACAAGCATCAATCTGCATTACTCTATTTACATTTTAATTTGAAGGAAAGAAGTCTTTCTGTTGAGATAAGATAAATATTTGACCATTTACAACAATTAGGAAGTTAGGGCCGTATTCAGAGAATCATCCGCGAAAAGTTCAACGGACGTAGCAAGGTAACACCCATGACAATGGATGGGGCACGGTGACTTACGATTGCCTCGACTCACCCGTACATTTAAGTATGCCGTTCTGTGCATATTTTTTTTGCCGTACGAGCGTATCTAACTAACTGCGCCTTCACCTCTCCCTCAAATGGTCATTTAAATGCCCCCCACCCACCCACTTACACGCATCTTTCTCTGGACGGATTATAAACAAGCCCCTCCATACGGATCTTCCCACGTGCGATTCACAAGTCTGTGCCTAATGGACTTCCGTGCGTATATTCAACGTAGATAGCGTAAATTTAGTTACTACGCATGCGCAGTTGAAACGTCCCTAAAAATAAGCACGGAACTTTTCGCAAATACGGTTCTCTGAATACGGCCCTTAATGTCTTATGTTTATTCTTTCTCTTTCTTTGACCGTAGTAAGCACCACAGTTTGTTATAAGTCTAGCAACCGTATAGAATGCAAAGTTTTCAAGTACTCATTTGTAATCAAATAAAATGCAATTAGGCATTTTACTGCACAAATTGTGCTGTGCAGACTTACAGTTTTGGTAGTCCAGTATCTTACCTGTATTCCTGATTATTCACCCAATATAGAGTTAAGCTGGGTACACATTGTTTTTTTTGCAACGATGTGACATCTTTAAAAGTTTGCTCTTATGTTTTTAAGCTCCCACCTGCATCACAATGCGCCCCCACACACTACACTTTATTTTTTAAATTCTGTTTTAAAGTGTTCCCATAATCCTCTGCTGCAATGATAAGCACAGCCACAAGGCAATCCTACGCAAGAAAAGGAAGGGGAAATTGTTGCTCTGAAGATCGGGTGTCACACTGAATATTTTTCCTGATGTCATGACATCACTGATCACAAAAATTAGGAACTACCAAAAATCCAATCACATGATACAAAGCTGTTTCACATAATTCTACAGAATCATTGTACTGTAAAAGATTCTGGAGCTAACTGACGGTTATTGTGTGATCTGCACAATAATTGTCAGAAAAACTTCAGTGCGTACCCAGCTTTGGGATGCAGTCACCACTGCAAAATGCTGTTTCCGAAATAGAGACAGCCGAAACCTCATTTCCGGCTGTCTCTATTTAGAAAATAATGCTAATTTGAATTTTTTTTTTTACGAATGGGTAAGTATGGTGATTGACAATTAGCAGCACACAAGGTAAAGGTGTATAGTATATATTTGGAGTAGGTAGAATGCAGATAATTTTTATAAAAGAACTGCAGTCCAATAGTTTTAATTATCCTCATGTATATATCTAATGTGAACATTGAGGTATGGATATATAATAAATATCTATAATATTATTTCTCGATTATATCATGATGATCTCTTGCATATAATTTCTAGTTGTTACTCATGATAATCATCCCAGAATACAGTATCATCTAAACGAAAAGACACACCTATATCCTCAGAATAGTATAAAAAAAAGTACAATGCATATACTTTTGGTCAGAAGACAGAATATTTTTGAAAATACAGTAGCATTTAACTCTATAAAAAGGAAATACGTTAATAATAAAAAAAATAGTAAATTTTTTTAAACAAGACTGATTCACACTTTTTTCATGTACTACGACCAATTTAACAACGTTCTCAAAATAGATACAACGTCTACCAATAACTGGTAGAGTTAAATCTATTATTTAGAGTGTAAGATGTGGCCCCTTTTAATATTTCAGTCTTCTCCAGTTGTATATAAAACTATATAAATTAACAAAAAACACTGTGATAGATGTTTTCTTAAAATGACTAATGGAGGTCTAGGCACCAACTAAATGAAAATTCTGACATACTTTCCAGACAAATGAATGTTGGAGCCTTGGTTTCCATAAAATCTGAAAAGCACAATTATTTGTGTGTTATTCTTTAGGATTGAGAGGAATAGAAGGTCACATTTTGCATAAAATCCTAACTGTTTTAGTGCTTGCAAACTCTCTGTCACTGTTGTATATAAGCTTGTTATTTTACTCTATGCTCTAGCAGTTCACAAGACCTATTAACCATGTCTTTATTAAAATGTTACTTTGTCTTAAAATGAGAATGCAAGTTTATTGACGATTATGCGGCCAGAAATCCTGTTTCATGGAAAATATGGTGACCTAAGCTGCACAATCTAATTTGTGAGCGCAGAGAATTTAATTAAACTCTGAACAGAAGTGTATCAGATGTCAAAAAGTGAAAAGCAGAAACACTGCAAACACAGAGCGCTTTAACTGTATTCTATCAGTAAAAATGCTAACGTTACTTACACAACATTCTGATTAACTGCACTTTGAAGTAGAACATATGTGAGAGTTTACACAGGTTATCAAGACATGTTTATTACTTATGCAGGTGTAGCACCTGACAAACTGATTAAATATTAAAGAAAATAATAGCAGCATAAAGGGAAAAGATAACAAAGTTAAAGGCTAAGGGCCGGGTCCAGACCTCATTTTCTGTGTGCACAGAGTTTTGACGGTACAATCGGAAGATTGGAGTGAACTCCCCTCTCACATCTCCTCCACACCACCTTATGGAGTTTAGGTGGGCAGAGGGTATGGGATACCCTGTCGAACCGATCTCCAGGTGTACGGAACTAAGTCCTGTATGCCTGGATATCCATACCGTAACATCTGGCGCACATACACACTGCCAGAAAACACCCAACTTTCACAAGCAGATTGCGGAGATCAGGTGACATAAGTATGCAAGTGCAAGTTCTATAGCTTAGGGAACAAATATCTGTTACCAAAACAACCATGGATGGACTCCAGCAATCCTCATATCTGGCATTTCCATCAAAATTTTATATTTCTGTTAAATGCTAGAACATGACTGATTCATCAATTTGGCCATCCAAAATTTATTGCAGAATTGCAAGTGGGTGTGACGTGGTATAAAAAGGTACTGTGTAGGCGTAATGATGCGCTGTTTACGGATCCAGCCGTCCATTCCACCACAATTTTACCACTGCAGAAGTAGGAAAACTTATAGTAGGGCATGATGATCAGAAGTCTTTGGAGTGGGAAGCAGAGCAATTTCTTACAGCAAGAAAAGCTGTGGATAACATAATGATCAGCTAGGCTGTCACAAGCACCTAAACAAGAAAATGAGGCTAATAGGAGGGTCTGTGATTTTATGTCTTAGGATACACAGGAGCGAAATACACTGCCATTACTAGCAAAGAGCTTGAAGAAACAAGTCAAGTCAGGGTCCTTTTATTGTATGGTAAATATAGATATAATGTACTGTGTTTTGTCAAATAGATTAGAATTTTGGATGTGGCATCATCTAAGTCTCCCCTTCTCCCATCCATCCCCTCCCCACTGCCTACCCTATGTTTCCCCTTCTCCCATCCACCCCCTTCCCACAGTCTACCCTAAGTCTCCCCTTCTTCCATCCATCCCCTCCCCACAGTCTACCCTAAGTCTCCCCTTTTCCCATCCATCCCCTTCCCACAGTCTACCTGAATAATAGGTTTGGCATACTTACCCATTCATAAAAAATAAAAAAAATTCTAACTGGAATTGTGACACCCGTTTAATATATTTATTTTCCAGGGAAAGCAGAGCACCATGGTAAGTGAAAATGTAGTTTCTTAGAAATACACTCAGAGGGCTGTATCCAGAACTCTGTATGACAATCAACTTATGCAGACTCCTGGCATAAGTTGGGAATGTTTTATTGGCACAACGCATGTGCGGACAGGGATAGGCATGCTGATGAGTCAGAGTGGGCGGCATTAGGCACTTCCATACTTTAAAAGCATAACAGAAAAGAATGACTTCTTTAATAAAGAAAAAAAATGTTGATAACATCGCTGAGAAATAGAGGAAGACAACTTATATAACTAAATAACTAAAAAATAAATAAAAAGGAAAGAGTATAACCGTATTTATATACTCATCTGTGTGGAAAAAGACCCAATAAATGACACAGTAAAATTGAATGTAAGCCAAACAAATGTTTAATGTGTGACACAGTGTCAGCTCAAACTATGGTGTGACTAGTCAACTGCCAAGAGGTATTTGATTGTATGTGGGCCATCCCTCACAGGAAACACACAGTGTACATGCCTTTTATTCATTATCTGTATGATTCATTATGATTAAGGGCCGGATCCAGACCTGAGCACGCTTTCCCAACTTTCGAGGGACTGAAAGTCCACAAGGAAGAGGGCAGTGCTCGCCATATACTACCATAACTTCCCTGCATGCAGATCTGTGGGGAACTGCTGTTTGCCGCCCCTGGCCCTTCATTAGCATGCCTACCCCGTCTGTATGGTGAGGATTAGGCATGCGGCAGTGAAGGGCCGGCCCCTTCCTCGGATCTTTTAATGTACAGAACTGAGTTCTTTACAGTAGCAGTTATGTTAATGTAACATCTGGAGCGCACATTCACCAATGTTACTTCTCGGGGATTTAAGCAAGAAAATTGTGTTACTCCTCTGACTTAATTCTGGATCCAGCCCTAAGTCATTAACTTAAACTTATTGTAAAACAATTAATGGTATCAAAAGCCATAAAATATTGCAAAATATACTGTAATAAAACATTTAGATATAAATGCACTGTTATGCAATGAATTCATACAATCCTTCTGATATTACACTTTCATTTCTTTTATTTCTTTTTTTAATATTTATCATCTTGAAAGATTTTTATACAAAATTACATGGTACAAATAAAAAGGAATAAATACACTTACACAAAGTAAGAAATGTCTAAAAACATATTTAAATAATAAAAGAAATAAAATAAACATATCTCTTGTTAGCTTTAGCAAAACCGTTATATATGAACACATTTGTATTGTTTAAAATAACCTTTTTCTAAACATTTTTTAAATAAACTATTTGGAAAATATTTTGATAAAAGCAAACTGTTATAACCACATATTTAAGATAACTGAATGTAATTGTATCCCGTATAATGATATAATTGCTGTTTGAGCATACCATGAACATTTGTGGTGATATATGTGACATTGGTGCTACCATTTACTTACATTGGAGAAAGCACAAATACAATATTTGTCCTCATGCCCTAGGGCATGCAAGCCACGCACTTTAGAGCTAACGACAGGTCTATATACATTTAAAGTTAAAGGCAGAAATGTAATAAATTATATATTACTCTATAAACAGTATCATCAATACTTTAAGCCTAGAACATATAGTATATATCATCAAATATGGGTTACTTCAATGCCATAAATACAGGAGATACTTAATAACCCATTGTAAAGAGCTAGTATACAATGAACTTTATGTAGGTTCTTCACTTGATTCCCAGCTAAGGTACTTAAACTCAATACTTATGGTGCCATAAAGTAAGTCAATAGTTGTGTTAGAAAATTTGGATCCAATCCTGCAATTATAGCCTGTGAAGCTGATGCGTAAGGATAAGTAATTGCACGCCTCAATATCCAGGCATTTGTGTCATCACACTTCTAATCACTCCTCTCACAGTGGCAATCCTTTTACCCAGGGCATATCTTAGCTTTTATAACTCCTGTAAGTGGAAATGATGGCTGTCTGGATTGGTAGGCAGAGAGAGGGCATGCTTGTATTGTATAGTGTAATACAAGTGTACACCTACTTGTTATTCCAACCCACGCCCTCAGGCAGAAAGCGTAGGAAGTGTCTTTACTGTTAAGTCTGGATGAGTATAGCAGGAGGATAGCATGGATGCAGAACAGAAAAGCATCTGTCATCTGATCCAAATACATAGAAAGTGAGGAAATTGGGGATCTGGGTCTAAACTTATTATTCCTTTCAATGCTTTTTGTCTCTAGTGTGATGATGACATCATCTCTGTGAGTGCATTATGACCTTCAGTAGGTATATAATGTTGTTGATTTACATGATCAACATTGCTAGATATAGGCTCTTAGTGTTGATATAAATAACCATCTCACCTCTCTACCTGTGTCATTGATATTTTGTACCACATCTTTATCTTCTTCCTACATTTCCCCCAAATAACCCCAAACTTTTCTCGGTATTGCTTTATGTACACATAAGTTGGGGGAAATTATATTGACATAAAGCTTGTCCGTGTAATTGATTAGGCTTGTGCCTTTCTTCAGCAGCTGGGCAGGTACTGCATACCTGCAAATAATTTCGGTAGAGAACAGTGTACCCGTCTGGACCTATTAATCCCACTGTCAATTATTCTCCCAATTTTCTGATTGTAGAGTAAATAAGAATACTTGTTTACACCAATGCATGGACTTCAAAGCATTGGGTTGATCTAAAGTTGGAAGCAAGTACAATAAAATGATAGTATTTGCATTCAGCAATATCTTGTTAAATTGCAGGGAGGCAAGATTATAGATGTTGTTTTCTATCAAATATACAGTACAGTTATAAGGTAAGGTTCAAATTTTTTGCACTATAATCTAAAACCAAGAATTGAAGTATTTTCCCT